>JABUQX010015652.1:0-39547 GCA_015478945.1 Trachelipus rathkii | reverse complement strand
TTTTAGCGATCTATTCTCTGTTGTATATAGGTAGTGACTCATTTATGCCACTTAATTTGAATGTCTTATTATGATATCATTGTTTTGAAGATACAATATACCTAATTATGTCAGTAATTACCTAATATAATAGGTTAACATTATTTTGAGCACATCATCACACGGTAATTTATTTAATAGGATTCTACTCACTTATTGTAGATCTTTCATTAGTGTTACTATAAATTTTGAGCCAACGTATAATATATATATATACTATATATATTATAATATAATATATATACCATATATATGTAATTTTTTGGGTATTAACTACCTTTATGGTTCTTAATTACCCTCAAATTGGTGTAGTCTCATTTATTTAATGGCCCACTAGTGAAAATTTTCTAGATCCACCCTTTTGGTATTCTATTGAGGTCAATTTTTATTAGACTCACCACTAGGTATTCTTCGATCACCAAACTCATTTATGGTATTTAAACCATTAAGGATCATTTATTATTTACGCACTACACGGTAATTAATTTCTAAACTAAATACCCTTGGTATTTATAATTCACCATGGGTCAATATTATTAATATTGACAACTCACGTAATTTTTTGTACAACTTCTTTAGGGGTCCACATTTTAAAGCCCTATATTTTTTGACGTCTTTACACTTTAATAATATAATAGTTTGTGAATATAACCTATGAATATTATTGGTCCTTAACCTTGCCAGATACCATGGGTCATATTTTGGACCCTAATACGTGACTGATACTAGTGATGGCTTGATGGGGTTCCCTATATAACACCTAGTTAAAGAAGTTACCTATAAGGGTATTTAGCGTGAGGTAGTGTATTATTCATTATGAATATATTAGAAACTGTGTGCTCACAGGTGAGTATGCAGGTTTAGAAGTGCCATAAGTAGAGTGTGTCCAATGAGTGCCATTAGAAGTGCCTAAGTGGTGCTCAAAATGAGTTGCCCATGATGAGTTATGCTCAACTAGATAGTGCCAAGTGAGTGCCAACATAGTGCCAAACTAGAGTGCCATACTTTTTATTCAATGAGAGTCATTTTCCTAGCTCCCTGAAATACCTCTCAAGAATAATGCTCCACCTAATATATGGGTGTCTATAATATCCACCCTACCTTATATAATATATATAATAGGTCTTAATAATAATTAGGAGTTTTTAATAGATGGTGTGCTAATATAAATAAAATAAGGGATATATCCGTATTGGTGTTATATAATTACATATATAAACTTAGCTAGGATGCCCATGTTATCCTATCTACAGAAAACCCACAGCTAATCCTAAATATACACGTTGGTTTTCTTCTCACCCTCTCAATACCAAAATCGATCAATCCGATTGCTACTTTATATACAGCTCATAATGACACTTTACGCTTAAAGCAATAATGGACTTACACTAACACCATATATATAGCACACACAAGATACAGCTTAAAACACTCACTCACTAAATCTATATACTCCGATATTTTTGATACCTAATTATTCAAACTATATTTGATGCCTCAACTTGATTAGCCATATTATATAGCCAAAATTAATTCTCATAATAGAATTTCGTAATTCAAATAATACTATACGTAGACTAATATCATATTTATTTAACTACAATTGTACGCGTTTTATATTAAAAACAATATACTTTACTATAACTTAAAGTCAGTTTAAAGCAGTAAAGCAGTAGAACAATAGAGGTGTTATTTAATACCATTCCCAATTATCATCTAGCATGAGAGACGGTAGCTTTGTGAATTTCCTATTGGAACTGATTAACTTTTTCATTGCTTTGATCCCTTCATCATTATGATGAGGCTTTCCACTTCAGACGAATGGGGACTTATCAATAACCTCATTTAGTTTTTACTGCTATAACTCTTACCATACTGCTTTTTAAATAACTAGTATTTTTAAACTCTCTGCTTTACTGTTTAAACTCTCTGCATCAAAGTTTTTAAACTCATATAATTTTAATTAATTATGGTTATATTCATTTTATATTAATTTTTTATATTTCTGATTGATTAATACTTTTTATTTCTATTTTATATTTTAATTAATATTTTGATAATGTAAAATATAATATAATATAACACCTTAAATTAGGGCAATACTTATATTTATAACATTTATATTATTTAATATAAAATGTTATATTATGAATTATTTATTTATAAACAGAAAATTTGCATAATCCTATATATTATTTATCTAATATGACATTATAAGTTAGATAAACATAGAGTGAATGAGCTTGCAACACTACTCGTCAACATCTTTGTTTTTATAAACTGACGTTAACCATAATTGAAGCAGTTTACAATCTGTAGTAGCTGTCTTTACTACAATTGTTGGTAATTTGAGCCCAGTGAGGACTAATTGCGATTCCTTCAGATGGGATTTTTTTATCTGACTTTAAGCCGTAAGGCGTTCCATACTCTATGATCTTTCTGTAGATTATAAGAGGCTCTCGCTGTCTTATACCTTTCGAGACGAAGATTTTTAAGCAGTATCTTTTTTCGAGCTTAAAACTGCTTAACTCATATAAATTATTAAAAATTCTATATAAATGCAAGTTCATGATTAAATTTTAGATTCTTAATTCAATTATTAATTTAAGTTATATATTATTATCTTAAATTTTATTATTTTTGTTTTATAATAACTGTGTTTTATATATATTTTGAATCTATCGATAATGGTATAGACATAAGACACTCACGAGCACCGTTACCTCCGACCATACTACACAGCGTATCTTATTCTCATTAATAGATAATCCGGATAGAGTTCGATACATTTGTATTCATTAATACTATCACATATAATAACTTGTAACACCCACATAAGGGCGCGGTGTATGTCAATCCGTACGTACGAAGTTAAACGCCAGAATGAACATATGAGCACCGGATTGATAAGTGGTGAGCGGTGAGCACAGCACGTACTGTATGAGCGACCTAGTTATAACGGATTAAACATCATCTGTTGATGAAGCTGACCTTTCTGCAGTCATCACGTAGCTTACTGCTTTAAACTTTCTGCTAGGTGTAAATGAGCTAGGCTTTATAGAGCTATCTGGATTCCCCGGATTCCGTGAGACATGCTCTCTACGACGACTTGGCAATGCCTTTTGAGGATGCTGACCTGCGTTGCTGCGTGAGTTTATGGTAACTATATCTGCATTTGTTAATATCAAAATACTCTTGGTCATTAAAACTTATTGTTCTGCTTATTAAAGGCTGCTTATGATATTCGAGCGATTATATATTGGATATGTGAGCTTCTTGTTATTAGACCCCTCATATGAGAGCAGTATATTCACGACATTGGACTTGGCTTCTTTGTAGTGGTGTGTGCGGCTCTCGTCTCTCTCACCTACCGTGCAGTTGCTCGTCACATATTCTGAGTTCGCGATAATAATCGAGTCTGCTGTGCGCTCAGTGCTCATATTGTCATATATTAACGTGGATCTCGCGATATCAATTGGATCTGGAATAAGTGACATAAATATCCTAGTTTGTCATAGTTTATTTTTATAATATATATTTATATATATTCTTTTTAAAAGTTTTTACGTGTGAGCTTTTGTTTTCAACTTTAATTTTTTTTTAAAATAGTTGATTTATTTTTATTCTTTATTTTTCATGTCTTTATTTTTAGTTTATTTTTTTTTTTACACTCTATAATAATGTATAACTACTATCTACCTTTTATAAGTACAAATTACACGAGTATTTACTATCACCATACCTAATCAGTAAATCAGTAAAATCAACCCATCCATCCCTACTCTCCTCCGTGATCCTTTGATATAACTCTGGATCTACACACACATTAGCAATTCAACACACAGCTCAACACAATCTTTCAACACTACACACGCGTATCAAATAGCTTTTACCCCATACACTAAAATCCAGTAATCAAGTAAATAGTAAATCAGCCAAATCCAAACGCCCTCCCCACCCACCCACCCCCCCTCCTAACCATCAATTGATCTATTGATCCTATTGATCTATTGTCTATTGATACAAGTCTATTTTTTTTATTAAAAATAGGTTTTTTTTACATTACTTAAAGCAGTAAATCCAGCTAAACTATCCAAGCTAAACACTACAACTCGCCCACTCAACATCCACACACACCCTACACACCTGCTATGGATCCTATTGATCTATTGTATATGTGATTCAAGTCTATTTTCACCACATCTATAGAGTTTATAACTATTATAGTTCCATTTGTTCACAGTCAGTTAAAACATGATACACAACGTCTATTTACCATTTCACACAAGCCTTTTATACAATATGACTCGTACGAGTCTAATCTGAACTGCGCCGTATAGAGCTAACTTATATTATCCGTGCAGCCACACATTTATATCTGTAACAAACAATGTTGGTGTCTTTTCAGTGATCTGGTCCTACACACCACAGGGTGCTAGCAGGACACACAAACCTTACTCTGTTATTAAACAATTTTAAAAGAGGTCGAGATTTTCCGAAAACAACCTGTTTAAAAATCACTATGTCAATTTGGTCGGGATAATGCGGATGCAGACGATGCGGATGCAGACGATGCGGATTCAGACGATGCGGATGCACACGAAGCGGATGCAGACGATGTAGATGCAGACGATGTAGATGCAGACGATACTTTATAATTACACACATTCTATCATAATGACAACTTATAACTTTTAGTTTCCATCAATGACACTTACATTTACACTTATATAACACTCACTAATACATAAACTAAGATTTACTTACTATTACTTAGATCCATACTAAAAGATTTTAAAACTTAGCACTTAACACACAATATATATATATATTATATATATATATTATATATATATATCATTTATTTTTATATTTATAATATATTTAATATATATATATATAATATATATATATATATATATATAATATATAATATATATACATGATGATATTATGGCATATAACATACTACACATCAACATAGATTTACTTATACAATATATCACACATGATATTATTTAACTTATATATACATACAACTATATATATATATAGAAATATTTTTTAGGCCGGAGCTACACTAATATATATATATTATCTACATATATATATATATATATATATAATATATATATTATATATATTATATATATATATGATGATATGTTGTGTGTGTGGGTGTGTGTGTGTGTGTGTGTGTGTGTGTGTGTGTTGTTGTGTGTGTGTGTGTTGGACGAAAAGTAGAAAGAGACGAAGAGAGAGAGAGAGAGAGAGAAGAGAGAGGGAGAGAGAGAGAGAGAGAGAGATGCCTTTTTACTGTCAAATTCTCCTTTTTCAAAAAAACACAAAAAAGCATCAAAGAAGGACATGTTTTCCTTTTTTTCTCATCTTCTCCTCTACACACAATCTAAAACAAAAAAAAATAATGTTTCATTCTCGTCACCTAGAATCTCTATGCATGTAATACACATTATATATATTACCCAACTATAATTAGGCACTAAATTTCACATTTTACTAACTAATATACGTATAATTTATTAAAATCTATATTAAATAAATTTATATATTTAAAATAATATAAAACAATATATTTACACGTTTACTCAATTTATATATTATTCACTATCTTATTAGTTAGGGTAGTATAATAATAATAATAGTTATACTAAAGTGTTTTAACAGTTTTTTAAAATTTAATTAATCCTTCCCTATTTTCTTTCCTCTTTATTTATTATTATTATATATTTATTCTATGTTACATAAATGACATCCATCACATATTATAATATAGTACGATAAACTAAACACTACTATTCTCAACTGTATACTATGGATATACGCACCTATTATCACTTTATACAGTATACGAAACTGAGCCCATCATATATTATATACGTCTCTCACTGTAAAATGTGTTCGAAAAATAACGTACTTTTAGGTCTAAATTTAGGAATAACCTTCTTTGTAACCATACTGTAGGGCGATATTAAGCCTAATAAATTATTCCAGGTATAAATTACAAATATATATAATTATTTTTACAATAATACTATGATCATTCTTTTTTCATGTATAAATATAATGTAATGGTTATAAGCAATATAACTACATTAGGTATATCACTAATAAATTTATAGGCTCCTAAAATTTAGGATAATCCTTAATTATTTGTAAAAGATAACGGGCTATATTTAATCCTAATACCCCAGGTCTAAATAATAAGTAATATTTATATCCCTAGTTATAAGTATACATTAAGATAAATCATTTTGTTATTTTTAATATATTATATTTTATTATAAAATTATAATATTTAATATTCCATTTCCTAAACACATATTTATAAGAACATTGGGAAGTCGAATTTAGCAAAAAAAAAATAAGTCGGGTAGAGAGGCACTCCTCTAAGCAGTGATGAAGGACATCCAGAAGGACAAATCTGTCCTCATTCATGGTCTATAAATATCTAATAGAAAATAGTTATTATATACATTTATATGTAGTAAGAATCTCCGGGGATACAGGATGGTGAATGAGCATTTAGCTGAATAAATATTGGACCGAGAAATCATAATGTTATTTTGCTCGTACTTCCAACGGATAAAAACGATGACATATATAATATATATATCAGATGCTATGGACAGCCACCACTTGGGGTTTTGTCATAATCTGTAGTCTACTCTCTTTTTAATATTGAAGATCGATATACGAAATATGATAGTATGTTATATAATATTATCTTCTATATTTTAGACTATACATAATACATATATATATATATAATTTTTAAAATGTTTGTACATTTAGTCATCTTCTGTATTTATTTCAATTTAAAAAAAATACGGTGCATAATAATATTTACTCAAAGAAGTTATATATATAATATAATACTGAGTAATTAAAATATTTAATAGAAAATATATTTTATTGTATTATTTATCTAAATTAATAATATCATTAATTTAGATAATCGATAATATATAATATTTAACTTATAATACATGTTAATATATAGTATATAATAATAAAGATAGTATGAAGAGAATTAAAATTATTAATATTTCATAATAAATAAATAGATATATATTAATTTATATATAATATATTTACATAATAATAATATATCTATTATAATCCATTATATTAAAATACCAATTTAATACAATATTCACTATATATATATATATATATATGTATATTATTTATAAATAATGAGGATCTAAGCATGAGGAAAATAAATAACTAAATATACTTATATATATATATATACTATATATTATATATAATACGTAATACTATATATATATACTAAAAGGCACACATACTATATACTACTAATATATATATATAGACACTATATTATACTATATTATAGTATATATATCAGCAGTATAAGTTTAATAGTAATATTGTATACCCGCGTCCTACCTACTCAATATTTATTTACGTACTTCCATACATACTTACCGTATTTACTTACCGTCCGTATATATACGCGTGCGCAGTCCATAAATATATAATATAATCACTATTTTCTCATTATAGTATGACAGCATATATTATACTAATATTATTTCCATAGCGTCTATACCTAATATATACTCATGCCTATAAATATACCTTTATACATAGCCTAGATATTACGTGAAGTAGGCATGATGAGATTATTTAATACTACTATGTACAATATTTTCCTAGTAATAGGGAATAATTGTTTATATTTCTAGCCTAATAATATCTGTTAATTAGCATATATACACACTATAACATATATATATTATGTATATATGTATAATATATAATATATTATTATACTATATATATATATATATATATATTATATAGTATAAATATGTATATTATTATATATTATATATATATATAATATATTATAAATATATCGACTCTTGCTCTGACGTTCCACCTTCATTACTCCTTTCATTTTGAACATCAAATATCCGCTTCTATAATAGGACGGCCTTGTACCAGCTGACCTATGACCTTTGACCTTTGACCTTTCTCGCATTTCTGATTAGGGAAGAGAAAACATGGTTATTTAGAATGCATCAAAAACTCGGTTCTTTCATCCGCCCACTCAAAAAAACATCTTCCACACTATTATAACATTTTTAGGTTAGGTTATGTTAGGTTAGGTTAGGTTAGGCTAGGTTAGGTTAGGTTAGGTTAGGTTAGGTTAGGTTAGGTTAGGTTAGGTTAGGTTAGGTCAGGTTATGTTGTTAGGTTAGGTTAGGTTAGGTTAGGTTAGGTTAGGTTAGGTTAGGTTAGGTTAGGTTAGGTTAGGTTAGGTTAAGTTAAGTTAGAATAGGTTAGATTGTGTAGCTCAAGCTTTTCGTAATTTTTAATATACTTGGTATTTCCTTTTCTCGTGATCTACGACGAGAATGTTTGATAGATGTGTTCGATAAGTACAAAATATTAGGGAGTGTTTAATTTTATACAAATATTTAATTATTTATTCACCATTCACTTATCGGATGCGGAGCCCCCTGTATCTAAAGGTCTCTCTGCCATGCATTAATATACACAAAATTAATATACCAATTTAATACGCTTACTACTACAATCATTAAAAACTTTGTGACTTTAGTCTTGAATTTATGATTAAAGAGTTAAGATGTATTATGTTTCGTTATATTTAGAAGCTTCGCGTTGGCTGGTCTCAATTATAGATCTAGCTTGTCCACAAGTGTCCTTCGTGTTGGACATTGAACGTCCATTCTTTAATGTATCATTATATCTGGTGTTAAAATGTTCTGAATTTTCCCAAATTGTAGGTGGAATTTTGTAATTAATTCAGTCTTGGTGATTGAAATCATGTTATATTGGATTTTCATTTACTGTTAGATGAGGTTCGTTTCCATTTAGCCCGTAATGAGTTTGTAAACAAATAAAACTCTCGTTAGTAGACTTATAAGAACCTCGATGCGATTTAGGTGAGGTTAGGTGAAGCCATTTCACAGAATGCTAAAAAATATGAGAGTCATTAGTGGCTGTCACACTATAATGCATAGCAATATCTTAATCGAATATCATGATTTTGTTCCTTCTTTTTGCAAAGAGTAGGCTTTGGTTTCAAAAAGTGGAGCTACCGATGACAGTAAAAGTTAACGTGAAAACAATATATTCTCCGGATGCCTCATATCATGGTGCAATAAACTAGGAATCAGGTTCATCATGTAATCAAGTCCTTCATGTCTTTGCATTTTTTTTTTATCAAAAAGTTCACACCTCACGGGCATAGCCCTATTCTAGGAGGGGAATTTCTCTAGGCAATTTCTACCTATGAGCCGGACAAGGGATCAAATCATAGCCCTTGCCATGTGACTCAGTTGCTACCGATTGAGCCATTTAGTATCCTATTTGCGATAACAAATCATACTGTTTAACTATTACAGAAGTTTCATATTAAATATATAACTGTCAATTACACTTGTGGAAGGGGTGAGCAAGGTCCTTGGAAGTAATGAAAGTCACTTTGAAAAGATCCTTTAAGCGTTTCATCTATGAAAGTCTTCATAATCAACACTGCATTTCATCGAAACCATATTTCAACTTTGTAGTTATTTATTTATTTTTCCTTTCACTGAAATATTTAATATCGTTGTAACGAAATGTTTATGCGTTAATATATATTATATATATATATATAGATATCTATCTCCCTCTAATTCATCTCAACTCAGAATTTAATAAAAGAACAACTAATAAATTAATAAAATCACAACACATCAAAATTACAAAAATACCAAAATAAAATAAATAAAAAAACTATAATACTAATAAAAAAAAAAAAATCTAACAAAAAATATAAAAAACCATAGACCACTCCCATAACTGATAACAAACACCTAACACCAAAAACCCACAACTCACACATAATAACCAACACACCGGCAAAGTACAAAGAACCAAGTGTAACCACGAACCCCTCCACTGAACACAAACACTCCCCCTCCACCGGAACCCCCACCCCCCCCCCCCACAGAAAAACCCCCCCCCCCCCAGCCCCCAAATATTCTAGTTACATTCGAAATCACTCACCATCCAAATTACTAACCCCATACAAATCTTTCACAAAAACATACCCTGATCAAAAGCAATCTAACACCAAAGATAAAAATAAAAAATAACAAATAAAATTATCGAACAACCTCAATCCATATGTCTTCAATTTTGAACTACAAATTAAAAAATAAAATAATATATAGATATCACATAAAACTAAATAATTGTGCAACAATAAACTAAATATATATAATAAATATATATAAAATATAAAAGAATATAATATACTAAATATATAATAAAAAATAATATATAATAATAAAATATATAAAAAATAATAATATAAAAATATTATATATATATAATAATTAATTATATAATATATATACATAAATATATTATAACACAAATTAATATAAAATAAAATCAAATACACTGCCTACCCTAATTATAACCATGAATGGAAAAACTTCTTATTCTCATATAATATACTAATACACACAAAAATAAATATAATAATATATATATATATTACATTTGATATTTACAAATATAAATATATAATATTAAATAATATATTAATATATATAAAATAAATAAATTAATTAATTATATCTAAATAATAATATTATATATATATATAATATTAAATAATATAATAAATATAAATATAAAATAAATATAATATATATATATATAATCTAATCATATAATATAATAAATAAACTTCTTGTATAAAAAAGGACTTTGTCCGTATATTAAGGTTTGTTGAAAACTATTCAACTATATAAATTTTCTACAATGTTTTATTGAAAAGCTTTCCACAAAATTCAAAAATGAACGATATGAAAATATTTAATTTTGCATAGGTCAATGAATTTATCTTTGCAGCAAGCATGATGATTATACGTTAATATAAAGAGAAGACAAATAAAGAGAAAATAACACATAATATAAAAAACTCTCACAATCGGAAAAACGATCACCTTCATTTCAGTTTAACTAAATTTTTATAAGAAAATCACATGTGATATTATATTTTAAAGTTTTAATATCTAGTTATTATATTTAAAGAATGAATATAAAAAAATAGATCTAAGAAACAAGCGTTATTTTCCATCACTTTCATAACATTTATTTTCATTACTGCTGCAATACTGGGCAAGAGGAGACGGCAAAGTGAACCAACGAGGTACGAGATATATATTTAATAATAATAATATAAAAATAAGTAAACAATTAGTTCATAAATGGTTAGTTACACAGCAATATAATGTAATTAAAAAATTTATTAAATAAATATACACGAAATTCGATATTCTTAAATATTTATATATATGTATATCTATAATAGGAATATGTTTCTAAACATTAAAAAATCATTTCAGTTTAACTTAAAGTTTTTGATAAGAAAATAAAAATAACATTTCAAAAAAACAAAGCATTATGAATGTGGACAGTTGAAGCTAAGTGCCCAAATTTAGTATGACATTATGAAAGGACAAATATCTAGTTATTTAGTTTCTCCACTAATCCAATTTAACACTAACTAACCTAAACCTATCTAAATCCTAAACGTACCATAGCAAGCAGCTGATGACGAGGAATTTCTCTTTAATAGTGTATATCGAGCAATTTAGGAACTAATTACAACCCAGTGGAACGAGGAAATTAGTATTATGAAAATATGAAAAAATAAATCCAAGACGGAAGAGGCTGCTTAAGAGATACGGACTGAGTCATATACGATGACAGATGGCCTACCAAAGTACAGTAACAGAGGAACTTAGAGTCATTAACCCGCTTGATAACCTCGACAACTTTAATAAAATAAGACATATATATATATGTACGAACCTCGTATATGTGAGATAGAACATTATCGTATTATTATATTCTTTTAAATTAGGCGTTGTCCGATATACATACGAAATTTTTCGCACAGCATACTAGCAAAGCTACCTGATTTGAAATTACTAAAAAAAACACTATATTAGATAGATGAGCTCGTATCTTCTACCGGCAACCTATTTTGTAGAATATATAAAAATAGAATTGTCTATGATGTCTTTAATTATATTATTTATCTATTACAATATACATTATTATTATTATATTATTTATTATTAATATATATTAAAAATATAATTATTATTAAAAATTATTATTATATATTTAAAATTTATTATATAATTTATTATTAATTTAAATTAAATTTAAATCAAAACTTTACATAAAATATTATAGAACTTTATAAAGCTTTTAAACTAATTATAAATCAACAATTTAACAGATCATATTTTTTTCTATCGAAATATTGCCAACTCAAATTTATATTCCTCTTATCAATTAAACATGCACACAAAGATACATTAACATACAACATAAACACACACAACACACCTAACTCATTTAATATATATATTTAATATCATAAACTTTAATTATAATAATATATAAATATAAATATAATAATAATAATAATAAAACAACTAAATCAATATACTACACACCCATACTTCCAAAAGTACCTACCCTCACATCCACACGCTACATAGCCCGAATACTACACTAACCCCAGTCACTCTAAACTATAGCGACAGTTATCACTACTATATCCACTCACTGACCCCTATATAACTATACCCCCATCACCTTTTAGGAAAAAATTGTGCAGCACTTTTGTAATGCAATAATCCTTAAACATTAATTAGGCGCTAGACATTTTAATATCACAACCGAGACTGCCAAAACGTAATTACATTCACATACAACGCACGTGCGACCCTCAAAAATCCACAGAGAATCATTGTCCGTCATCCTGGCCACGGTGCATAGAAAGACCTCACCACTACAGAAAACGACAGCCTCCCTCCGGTAGAATTCCCAACGAGACTATCAGCGCCCAACCGTACAAGACATATCGTCGCATCTCGAAGAAGTAAAACGGGTTGAAATTCCTCACAGTTAGAGGAGAAGAGGCACCGAACCACGTACGCAAGTCTGATGTGGTCAATACGTCACAACCGCGTTGTTCCCGCAGCGCATATTTGTCTCGCGGACATAAAAAACGGAATCTGGAGCCTATATGTCTTTAGATGAACTCACGAATTATGCACTACTGTTGATGGAATGCAGGAATATAAAGTCTATCTAATCAATCGCTCTGAATTGCGAAACGATCTGAATCACTATTTTAACGGGTTCACAGATACTTTAATATGTTATACATATGTGCGAACACTCCGCACAGGACTAAAATCTGAAATATTATATTACCCGAGTCAACCAAACCAAACGATCACGCGGTCCTAAGACTCGTGTATACCGATTAGATTTATCCGTTCGACTCATTCCGAAACTGCTTAACCTATTTTCCGGTTATTTCTCTCATATAAATTCAGTATTATACAAAACAGCACACGTCACCTCACTGGCACATGAAATACCAAAACTTAGACGATTGTATTGGTCTGTAACACCGGCAAAAACATAAAAACCATAAAAACCATTTTATGAATGATCACTCAAAAAATAAATTTCAATAGCCATGGACATCACTTAGGATCATCTTTACAATTATCAACATTAATTAATTTCAGAGCTAAATACTAAAGACAAACTCAACTATACACATAAACTCAGCTACACACTTTCGAGGACAAATCACCAAGATAGCCAACTATATAAACATCTAAGAGAACACGAACACAAAGTGTGCTAGAACACTTCCGAAGATGAGGATTCCATTGTAAGGCAATCGAACCTCCACGAGTACATATATCTAGCACCCTCCTCTGAGCTTACATTAAGCAAACACACGACAATGAGTCTCTACACTGCAACTTTATTGCGCTATCACACAATAGAAACATAAAAAAATAAAGCTATAAAAAACAAAATTAAATGTAAGTACAAGAGAGAAAAAATAACAAATAAATACAAACATCCCCAGATTCTATAAAAAACATTTATAATACATTATCTCAAATTATGATTCAATAATTGAAAATTTACATAGTTTCTTAAACATCCAATAACCGGAAAAAAATCCCAGGAGTTTGAAAAATATTCAGCTACTATACACATAGCAAGAAAACCACGCGCGCCGCGGCACACACATACACCACATTAATATATACCATAATCTCAGCTATATATATATATCGAACAAATAAACCATATAAATATAAAAAAAATAATTACACATTTATATCAACTTAAACGCACCACAACCGAAAAACCTAATAACACTAGCAAAAAAGATCCCTCTACACACCTCCTACTCCAATAACCGCCAAGGACCATTAATAAAAACAATTACACAAAAATAAAATAACCATCACAATACCGAACACGACACATACTATACCTCAACATTACAAAAATGAAATATGATAATATCAAAGATAATACAAAACATATAATATATCACTACAAAAAAAAGAATAAACCTACATATACCTACCACGCCAACACGCTCTAGCGGAACCAAATTCACCAAATGCTCAAAATAGCGCACCTCACTCACTAGTACCGCACTAACATCTAATAATAAATGACCACCATCCGCAAACTCACCCCAGAAAACCCCAAACAACACCCAAAACCAAAAATCACACCATACTGAACAACTATATAATATAACAGTACTACTAATACTCCACAAAAAGAACAAATAATCATGACCTACCCTTCATACGCATAATATGATCACTCACCCCAGAACAATAAAAATTATACTACTACTACCTTAAAGATAGTAATTTAAATAGTTAATTAAATTTGAATATGAAAGTTCATTGAACAATTAAATAAATAGTAAAATTAATGAAACATTAACCAAAACTATCTTTAAAAGCTCACTACTAGTACAACTACTCAACGACGCACAGACCCTCACTAAACAGCAACCTCAGCAAAAAACTACAACTACTTAGCCCTAATACCATACGTACATTCTCACCAGAAAATCAAGAAATCCCAAAGATAGAGCCTGGAGACAACAGTCTCACACAGAGTTCTTTGATCGAGCTCTTCTCCGAGCGAGCAAATTAACTACTCAGGCACCCTAAAACGACAATTACTGTAATTACGCACTCTCCCTCGAGGCAGTCCGAGTGATACTGCACAACATCGGAAGAGGATAGCAGCAGTAATTATCAATCCACTTCCCAACTTCCTTCAATGCAGGAGAGCGTAATACGACAAAACAAGTAATGACCTGTACATATATATATAAATCACATAACAACCACTCCACACAATCCCCCTTACATCAAATCAACGACCAATCCAAACCAAAACATATCTATATACAATAATAATAAGAATATATATGATATATCTATAAGAAACAGACAAGGAAGTTGAGGAAAAGAATAACAACAAAAGAGCAGTCAAACTTAAAAACAAAAATATAATCACCTCACCTGAAAAAGTAATATCATAAAAAATATAAAAATCATAAATAAAATAAAAACCGACTCAAATAAACATGCAGTGCCTTAGATAAAAAATTATAACATAAAAAAATAATAACCACAACTAGACAACAAAAAAAATATTCATACACCCTATAAAATAACCCATCACCCTCAACTACTACCATCATCCTTTGTTCTAAGGCTGCTCGATTTGTTATCCCACAATACCATATAACTAATAAAAGCATGAAAAACACAACTTTTCATACTGAGTAAGATTAATACTATGTAATACACAAAGATTTGATAAGTATTAGATATAGAGAACATGGATATGAGCAACTTATTAGATATAAGAGACATAAAAACGATGTATACAAAAACATTCATTTATTGAAAATTGCAAGCATTAATATAATTAAGCCTGACAACAGCAAAAACACAATAATAATGAGTGTAATCTCATACAAGAAAGACCAAGAATGCATCCACAAAACTCGTCCCAAAGTCTGAAAGGAACCCCCAAACAAAAAAAAAAAAAAACCAATCCAAAAAAAAAATATAAATAAACAGTTACTCTAAATTCGATTAATAATAAATATATAAAAACCACAACACCCAAAAAAACTTAACTCATATTTTTTAACTTTTTATGTACACTTGAGTCATTAAACCAAAAAAAACAAAAAAAACAGCTTAGCCCAATGTGAAAACATTATATCTCTACCTTCACATGTTTCTCAATGTTTTTCAAATCATGTTAATTACAAACCAATAATTATTTAGAAATAATCAAAATAATTATAATAATTCCACAACATGCATATTTATGCTATATAGACTAATGCTTACTGACGAAAACTGAAAAACTTTAATTATAAAAACTTCCAATGTATAATTTTCTTTATTAAACACCACCCAAAAAACACACAAACCAACTAGCGCACTTAACTTCTGACTTAGGATTGGACCGGGCACACGTCACGAACCGCAACCAAATAAGAATCGTGCATCCAAAGCTGCAACCAGCCCGCAACCAGAAGATAAACCACAACGCACAAAACGAGTCCTACTAACTATTATACTAAAAAATATAACATATAAAGCAGGGATTACAAAAACATACACTAAGGACATATTGGCTTTTAAATAAACAACTATCGTCGTATAACAATACATATAAAAATAAAAAAAAAATAACCAAAAATAAACTCATAATAAAAATATTAATATACAAATAAATAAAATAATAAATAAAAAATCTATAAATAAATAAACGTAGTAAATACTCTACAAAACACTCATTGTCAAAGACACAACACATATGGTTAATAAAGAAATACTATTATAAAATTTATCATAATATAAATGCTTATATTGACTCTCAGTAAATCGTAGTGGTCAAGACAAATCTCAATACCCCTAAACTAGACACTAAATAACTAGATAATACTGAATGATATTTTAAAACATAATCTAATCATATGGTCATAAAAAGATTTACACATATTAAACCGAAGAAAAAAATAATAATGCTATATCCAATCACAAAAATTACGAAATGTCAACATTCAGAAGAGAATACCACAAAGACAATAGTAACATAAAATTGATCGGGTAAAACATAGAATAAAATCACTAAATATCGATCTTACAATGACAAAGGAAAACCCATTAAAGAAACAACAATAAAAAAAAAAAAAAATCAGTTTCGTAGATAGGAAAAGGTTAAACGCACATACCATCTGATATCTTAAAAAAACAACAAACTAATTCAGTAAAGAAAACAAATTACACTAAAAAATAAAGAACAATAACAAATACTAGAAAAAAAAAAAAAAAACATAAAATAAAATCTTAAGAAATTTAAAAAAAATACTATTAAGAGATAATAAAAATGATCGAGAGAAAATAAAACAAATTAAAAAATAATATAAAAAACAAAAAAAAAAAAGAAAAAAAAATAAATCATCAAACAATAACATAAAACAATATAACAACAAATAAAACAAAACAAAAACACAAAACAACATGCATCATTAGAAACACGCTCATCCTATCTCCCAAGTATAAAAACTCTAAAATCATAATATAACATATCAACAAACTAACAAAAAAAAAAACGACATCCCCAAATCAAATAATATATCAGAGCCATTTCTTAGAATTAACGAATCATAGTTAAAATTAGACTATTACGGCTTAGAATGATTTAACTAACGGTAGACCAGGTTTAGCAACATCCAACATCCTAAATAAAAAAATATAATCACAAAAAAGAAGCTACAATAGCATTAAAAACAAAAAGCAACAAATCCGCCAGCAAAACACCAATCCACCAGAAACCCGATTATCGCGAGGTACAAACTAATTATTAAAAATACAAAAAAATAAAGAATTATCACCTACGACCTCTTCAATGCGTCTACACATACAATAAACGGAGATCAAAATTGACCAAAATTTATTTTTATAATAAATTTATAAATTAAAAATAGGTATATAAAAAATTCAATGGACATATACAAATGAGTCAACTCAAAAACGAGACATCATTATTTTACGTATAATTTGCGTTAGGAAACGACCCAATTCAACATTATAATAACTATACATATAAACTATAAAAAAATAAAAAAAAGTAAATATAACAAATCATAAAAGAAACAATAACACAAACAAAAATTAAAATAAAATAATAATACTAATAAAAAACAACCAAAAAAAAAAATTAAAAACACAATAAAAAATAAACCAAATAATACAATCCCTGATAATACGCTCACCACACACCCCAACACAAATATGCGCCGTGACGCCACACGCACAACAGAACCTCACTATTATTAGTTCTTTATGGTTTCAGTCAATATAAGAAACACAAAAGTCATAAAGTACCCTCTAAAAATGTCCAACAAATATCACAACAAAAACATCAAAAACAAAAAAAAATCTAGCATAAAAACCCAAAAAACAAGATTTTTTACAAAAAAAAAATATTCATCAAAAGAACCAAACAGTAAAGACAAAGATAAATTTAAATATACAATAAAATAATCAAAATACAGATAATGAATTAATATATATAAAACAAATAAATTAAACAACTAAATTAAAAAATAATCCAAATAAAATAATAATAATAATGATAAAAACATTAATAACTAATAAATAACTACGATTAAAAAAAAATCAAGGGCAGTAAATAACGCCCCAACGAAAGAGCAGAGCCCCGCGGTAAATAATGCGGGGTAGGCGCAGTAGAAGCCGAGAGAGGAGCATAGCAACGAGACGGGTAAGAGAAGATAAAACACTTTTTCGATAGAAACTAACCATAAAGGTAAAAGCTCTCAATCTCTCTCTCATCTCATCTGCTCTCTATCTCATCTCTCCTCATCTCTCTTCTCATCTCTCTATCTCTCTCTCTACATACATCTACACATCTTCTCTTTCTTGTATCTCCCTCATCTCTCATACTCTTTCTCATAATATCTCTCATCTCATCTATTACTCTCTCAGATCTCTCATCTGCTATTCAAATCTCTCTCTCTACAATCTCAATATACTAATACTCTAACTCTCACCCCGCAACTAACAATCCCACCCCATCTCCTCACTCTCCTACTCCCTCCCATCATCAACCAAACTTCCCTCTCTTCCCAGTCTCCCCCATCCCATATCCCCCAATCCATACCCTCCCCCAGTCCCACAAATCCACCTCCAACTCTCCCACCAGCTCCTACCGCCACATACACCCTAAAAACACACAAATCACCACACTCCCAACCCTACGCCAAAACAAACATAAAAACCAAACAAAAAAAACAACAATATATACAGAGAAAAAAAATACAGACCAAATATGAATCAGAAATCCAAAAAAAAAAAAAAATAAAAAATAAATAATAAAAATTCAATATAAATAAAAAAAAAAAATAATAATAAACTATAATCTATAACTATAACTAATAAATCATTTACAAATTGTTAAATATAATATTAATCTTACAATCATACTCTCTCTCTCTCTCTCTGTATATATATATTAATTATATATATATATATATATATAATATAATATATATATATATAGATTATAAAATTATATATATAATATATAATTATATAATATATGTAGTATATATATAAATATTATAATAATATATAATAATATATATATAATATATAATATAATAATATATATATATAATAAATATATATAAATATTAATAATAATATAAAAAATATATAATAAATATATAAACATACAAAAACGTAATATTTTTTTTTAATCCCGCATATATTGAATAGGTAAATCTGGAAATTACATATTCATACATATATATAAATTGTTTGTTATCAAGGTATGACCCACTTCTTAAAAGTCACATGGAGAAGATTTCAAGCAGAAAAAAACAAATAAATTATGAGTGCTCACTATGTTCGTACAGAATTACAAGTCAACATAGACAAGTCGGAAGTAGCAGTCCTCCAAATGGTTTGTTGGTGAACAAATAAATAAGTGAATAAATAGATATTGATCGCCCTTTTTTATTCTCTTATTTATAGATACGACAGCCAAAGATTATCTAAAGCTGACCAAATACTGTCCCAGTCAGTAAACAGATATGTCCTGATACGATCAAATTATAATAAACGAATAATAAATAAGAAAAAATTAAAAGAAGTACTTTCAAAAATTAAAAAATAGAGTCCTATTTACCTAGGGTTTAATCCGACGATAAATATCACCCAAATCAACAACGGCCTGCAATGGTTTAGGAAAGTCGCACAGTGTGTAAGCGTTTTTGGACAACTTAAACTTTACAGGCCAATAGTTCCTTTTTTCAGAAATTAAAAAGTAGAGAGAGAGAGTTCTAGAGGAAACATTAACAAAGGGCTAATGATACGTGCCATAAATGCTGTTGAATGGATAGGGCAAGTACAAAAAAAATCCATTGGAACTCGCAGCGCCAAAAATTGGCAAGCAAAGTCCGCCTAATGCCCATGAGTATGTGCATTGTGCAAATTACAACCTTAACTTAGTAATAAACTATTTTCTGTAAGGGAAAGATTTTCTGGTTCCAGATATAATTTTACAGAAATTTATAAATTATTGTTTTTTTATGATGCGATTAATGAGATTGCAGTCAGAGTCTTCCAAGATGCCAATCACTGAAAGAAATTTCTTCAGAAGCCTGCATGGTCAACAAAACTGTTAAAAGCTGTGCCAAACTAGATGGTCTTCGAGGATTCGATTGCTTGTTGGTAGTTAAAGTTTACATCTTCATTTATCTATTTGAATATGTTTTTCAAAAGATCATCCTAACTTAACATACGAGCTCTGAAGTCAGTTATGAGGCGAGCAGCAATTAAGAGACAAATGTCTACTTTTCACTTTATTTTAAAGTGAGCAAATCAAAGCAATTTTTGGAAAAAAAGTATTAACATTACTTCTAAAACACTCCAAAATCTGAAAATCAGACATCCATGGATGAAGCTTCCACTCTTTTTAGGAGGTGTTCCAAACTAAACGACAGTTTTCGGGGAGAGTTTTACAAATAGCTAAGTGGAGAGGCCAGAAATTGAGAAGCAAGCTGGCAAAAGTGAGACTTCAATTGCCTACTAGACGCAAAGAAAGTGACAACCTTCTTTTGATGAGCTTTCTAAAGAATGTTGACTATCATGAATCCTTTTGTACACATTTTCAAGGGGTGAGGTTTTTAAACATGAAAACTTGATTTATACTAATAGGTCCAGGTGAATCGGAGGTATCAGGATATGAGGCAAGGTGAAACAGATCGTTTTTGCATTTTTGACCCTACAGCCCTTACAGACAAACATATTAAAGAGCTCCTGGAGTCCTGCTGACACCAAGTCTTTACAAAAAAAAAATATAGCGACGTGAACAAGTTCTTCAGGTTTACGCGAAATATGACCGACTACTGCTTCAGAAGACATGTTGGTGGCAAGTGAAATAAAGAAAAAGAAAAAAACACGACAAAGAATAATACACAGCTGGAAGAATAATTTGTTTGATTGAAAGCAGTAAAGAGTTTGTCTTTGCAGTGGTGTAGCACTACAACAGTTGTTACACAGCTTTATAATGTTTCTGACACTCCCAGTAACTTCATCATACATTGCTGGAGATCTTTTTCAAAATTACAAACTAATACAAACAAGTTAAAAAATTTGAGAAGTACCCATGAACGCTATCCACCGTAAAGGTTTTATTAGTGAAGTTGCCTGTAACTTGCATAGCAGTATGATCCACAGGCCCCGGGCCATCTCCCGCCGCATCTGGCTTGGAGAACATTTAGTGCGAACATTTTTGTGATGCAAAGATTACTTTACCGGTGTAAACATCAAGAGGACCGAAAATGATTGTTTCAGATAAAAGGTAATGACAAATGTTGTTTGTTTATTTTAAAGTTTAGTTTTTGCTTTACTTTACCAATAACAGTAAGTAAAAAGTGGTTTAAAAAAATGCGCAATTCTCTTATATATATATTAATTAAATAATATATATTATATTATATAATATATTATGATATATATATTTATAATATTATTTAATTATAATATATATTATATATATATATATATATAATAATATATATATATATATATATATATATATATATATATTTATTTATATATATATATATAATATATATATATATAATATATATATATTTATATATATATATATATATAATACTATACCTTTTTATTTTTGTTGTCTTACACATTGGTTCTTTCCTCCTAATGTGACTGCTCTTTAATATGAACTAGTGTAAATTTTTTCAATTTTAAGCTCCAAAAAAACTATCCCACCCCGTCAATGAACTAAAAGGGGCGCCAAATAAAGTCGCGGAGGGGGCGCAAACTGACCTTAGACGCCACTGTATAAATATATATATATATATATATATATATATATATATATATATATATATATATTATATGTATTTATAAATTCATCTATATATTAGAGATGGATCGAATATTCTCATGCTTTTCAATACTCTCATTGGCGCTCGCATTCACGGATATTAAAAAAATTATTCGCATACACATTCACGAATATTAAAAATAAATTATTCGCATGCGACCATCGAATTCGATCGCGAAAATATAAAAGGTTCCAATGGATCGATCTTGTTGAAAATGAGCCGATTTTGTGATAAGTTTGATTAAATGAGTTGATTTAAATACCGTCCCAAGATCGGGGCAGTAATCTGAGTCACACTCAAAAGTCTAACACTAATTCTGATAGACTTGTGAGGTGAGTCATTTGTAATGTAGACATCTAAATTAAAAACTGGTCAGCATTGCGTATTGACATCCTCATCCAGTGATGTTTGGAATTACTTCGATATTGTTTCCCATGACATCGCAAAGCGTACAGTCCAGTGGTGCCCAACCTTTATTTCATCTCGAGCATATTAAGAATTTAAAAATTTTAGGCGAGCCACACATATGTCCTAAATGGACACCAATAAACATTATATTTATATATATATATATATATATATAACTATATTAATATTTATATTATATATATATTATATATATATTATATATAATTTTTAAAACTTATTTTATTTTTAATAAACGTGATGAATCTGAATACGCGAGCCGCGAGTCACATTAAAACGGTATGCGAGCAACACGTTGCTCGCGAGCTACGGGTTGGGCACCGCTGGCGTACACGTTGCGATCGTAATTATTCCCGGAAAGGAAGAAAGACATATGGGTTAAAAATCATATCTAAACAACAAACACAAAAAAGATGTAGAAAGGAAAATGAGTAAAAGATGAAAATGATCTCCAATACCAGCTTTAAGAATGAAGCAGATTATTCTTGAAACGTGTATAGAAATACAAAGTTATGGAACGATAAAAACCTACAATGGATGGATAGTAAATTTGCAGAAAGGATAGTAATGGACGATCTTCTGTTTTATCACGTTAAAACTTTTGACATTTCACGGCTAATGAAAGTGGCGGTCCCTCTCTACCTACTACGTCAAAGAAAATATTACAAAAATATTGTTTGTAAGAAAATATATGACTGAGTTAAAACTAAAGTTTCAGAAATAATAATCTCTATCAAATAATCATCCAGCATATATATCTTCCCTACAACACTCAATAAATTAATTCCCCTATAATTCCTAGTTACTCACCCCTTTTACCCTTTATATAAGGGTACTATTACCTCTCCCCTCCAATCACTTGGAACTATACCCTCCATAAACGCTTTGTTACACAACTTCCAAATCCAATCAACCACCATCTCGCCTCCGTTCTTGTTCATTTCATCAGTAATTTCATCTATGCCTGAAGATTTACCATTCTTCAACTTTCTCACTCTACCCTTTACCTCCTCTTTACTAATGACCTCATCCCCAAAATACCTATTCCTTCTTGCACCATCAAACCCACACACATTCACTGTCACCTTTTCATTACTGCCAATATTTTGCAGATTTTCGAAGTGTTCCTTCCACACTCCCCTTACATCCATTTCACCAGTTACGAAAGCACCATCCCTATTCATTATTCTAAGCAGATTTCCCTTATCATCATTCTTAACCTCTCGCACTTCCTTCCAGAGGAACTTCCTATTCCCTTGTAACTTGTAAGTCCCCATTCATCCTCCTTCCAAATTGTTCATTTAACTCTTTTTTTTTTTTATTACGTATGCATCTTTTAGTATTCCCTTTTTCCTCCTTATATAATTCCAAATATCTTTCTTTTGAAACTTCATCATTGGCTTTTAGTACATTCAACCACGCTTCTTTTTACTTATTACGCATTGCCATCACCTCTTAATTCCACCACTCACTGTTAACATTCTTACTTGATACTTTAGCACATCCACATACTTATTTTGCGCTACTAACAACCACTTCCTTCATTTGTTTCCAGATTTGTTCAGCTTCAACTTGTTTACATTCAACTGATTTAGTTGCAAGAACTCTTAAATACTTATCCTTATAACCTTGTTCACTTAACTTCTCACTCTTAATTCTACTCACTTCCTTCCTTATCACCTTCCTCTCCATCCAAGCCCCACTAAAACTTTAATTTACATAAGTACAACAAAGATGGATCGATTAATCCCTATTTCCTAAACCCCTTACCTGATTTTAACATTGAACACGTACTTCAACATCTCCTTCTTCACCAACACAAAATCACTCAAACTTTTCAGTTCGACACCATCTCTACCTACACCAATTCTAATATACTTATGAATGTTCTTGTGTTTAAGGAAAATATTATAATTAAATTTTTTCCCCCCAAAAAAAATCCTACACCCATTACCTCTCTCCTCAACAGAAATAAATACACCTTCCTACCTTGCTCTATGTTTTCTCCCGACACTCCAAAACCACACTGCATATACATCCCTTTATTTGATCATCTTTTTCCAACAGTCAAGTCACCCAACAACAATCAATCTGAAGCTCCTACTCACCCCATCCAAAATATCATTTCAGCATTGATCCAGAAAAATCGCACTCTCTCGAAACATGTACCCTCAAGATAAGACCATATGTCTCAAACCCCAAATACCTTAGACCTTTTTTTAAACTTTAAATCTTAACCATTAGAGTCTCAAATACTCACACCCACACAAAATCTACCATAGCTCTGTATCATAAGTCACTCATCAGAATTGCAACTCCCTCTCTCCCCCTCTTATTCCTTTCCACACCAGCACAAACACATTTCACACCACACCACCATTTTTCACCTTTCCTTCATCTTTGTTCAGTCACAGCGAGCGAACAAATCAAATTTGCTCTTTCTAGATACATCCATCATCTCTCTCGCTCTCTCTGCTACCACCCTTCTTTACTCCGCTCAACATTTATTCCTCGACATTCCAACTTTCACACAACCGATTACACTGAACATCTCTTCGCCGAAAGAAATAGACAGCAAGTCGTGAGATTCAGATATATATTCTTACTGGCTCTAGGAGACTCTACGACGACCATTCTCGTAATATTACACACTTATCAAACCTACATTCAGTATATATATATTATATTAAATACTACGTTGATCCAATATTTCCATCATTAGGACTAGACATGACTAGCTCTCTATATATAAACTAATATTATATAAATATGCTATATACTATTATTACTGATACTACCCTACCCTGAACAGGTAACTGATATATATATCAATATATACATTATATTATATATATATATATATAGTATATATATATATATAAGTATATATATATATAATTATATTATAACCTACTATATAATACATACTCTGAATACATCATAAAGTATATATATACATCCACACCTCAGTATCCGATAGCCTATATACCTATACACACTATATATTAATATAATGATACTTCTACCCTACACGTCCTTACTGCTATAATATATATTATTATAATATATATATATATTATATATATCATATATACTATATATATATATACTATATATATATTATATTATATATATACTATTATATACCACTAAACTAGCTTTATATACTCATACCACCACTAAAATATCTACATTGAACCATATCCATACTCTATACTCACCCCTCACGTCATCAACCCCTCCACCCATCACCTACCCCCGCCACCTCATTAACCCGCTAGTACTATACGACAGTTAAGCTCTACTGAGACATGGAGCTCCTTACACCTTATAAACCTAATACCATAACACCACAAATACGAATTATATCACTGACTATCTATACTCTACGCCCATAACATCCCCTACACCTATCTAATACACTATAAATATACTCATATATTATATCTTATATATAATATACTATACTCACTAACTCACATACTAATATACACAGCGCTATATATTATATATACTATTATCATAATATATATATATATATATATATATATATATTATATTATAAGTTATACAATAATTAATATATATATATGTATTATATATATCTCAACCCTATATCACATACTATAACAATATTAAATAACAATAACCCACTCTAATAAAACATATAACCTAAAATATTAATAATAATCCATATAAAAATCAACCAACCCTATACTACATAAATAACAATCACCTACCCTATCATAAACCCCAACTCACATAACCCTATACACTAACTATAAATACATAAAATAGTTATAAAAATACTAGTATATAAGCTAATTCATATAAACAATAACCACTATATACTATAACAATACATCCAAAACACCTACTAGTATACCATAAAACTACTAGCACTACAATCTACAATAATAATATAATAACACCTTAAATATAAATAATATAATATTATAATAATATAATAAAATAAAAATATACATATATAAATATATACTAATAAAAATAATACATAAAAATAATACTACTATATATACATATAATATACAAAAAAACAAACTATACATATAAAATAAATATAAACTATATAACAATATAAATACTCCGTGTTCATAAAAATATACCATAAAATAATATAACATATAATCAAATAAGAAAATATTATATATACTATACTATAAATACTAAAATATACTGTATATAAAAGTAAATAGATAATAATAAATAAAATACAATAAATAATCAATAATAATAATAAATGATACACTAATACAATATATAATAATAATAATGATTGAGTTATGAGAATTCTGAGCGTTTAAATTTATAGTGTGAAAGAGGAAGAAAAGCGTGCTGAATTACGCTTTGACAGTTATGATGATTTGTGGGGTTGTGTTCAGAGAGCAAATCAGTTCATCATTGTTCCGTTGTTATAGACGCCTCTTCACTGAAGCTCTTTTTTAACGCTTTTATTAGCTGCCATCACTTGCTTTTTAGATCACTATATATATCAATATATATATATATATATATATATCATATATATATATATATATATATATATATATATATTATATTATATATATATTATATATATATATATAATATATATATATATATAATACTTGTTTATATATATATATATATATATATATATATATACACAATTTTCGTACGAGATTTTTACTACACTCTGAGTATTCATTCTAATTTTCTTTTAGTTTGTAAAAAGGATAGAAGGATATGGATAAATATCCTTACTTGCTTGTTAACTATCCTTTATGGAATCGTTTGATAAAGAGATAAACAATTTTGAACGAAAATAAAAGACAATCTTTTGGTTAAATTTGGTATCGATTTTTTCCCTTGAATATAAGACTTACGTTCTTCCTAATATGATCTTATCTTTCACCTAACATAGATTTAAAAATAAATAATACCATATTAAAATTAACACTTGGTAAATTGTGGGAAAATTATGTCCCTGTTGAAAGGAAGTCCACAGAGTCAATAGACGCTAAAAAATCAGATGGTGAAACATGTTGAATAGTTTTGGACTTGGAAACTTGATAAAATTAACGAGTCATTTATCAGTGGACCTTTATTCATCTTTCTTACGAATCGAACATAATTCCCTTGCAAGTATCTTTAATCTTTCAAAGAGGCTGACAATAGTTAATTAAGCTTCCATTTTGAATTCTACAGCAATCACATGCCATCAAAAATAATTCTACCCATAAAATTGGTATATAAAGTTTATTTCTTTACTTTTTCAATGCAAAAATAAAAAGTTAATCGAACTTTTTTATCCTGTGAAGCTTTTACGATTATTAACATTTCTAAAGAAGTAAATCGATTTTTCCATTATTGTTTATATTCTTTCATTTATTAACAAATCAAATACTAAAGCAAACTATAACACACTACCCGCTTTGCTTGAGTTTTGCCAATATAAATTCTCTCTCTCTCTCTCTCTCTCTCTCTCTCTCTCTCTCTCTCTCTCTCTCTCTCTCTCTCTCTCTCTCTCTCTCTCTCTCTCTCTCTCTCTCTCTCTCTCCAATAATATTCATTATCAAATCTCTCATCTCTCTCTCATCTCGGAGCTTGTGAGTGGAAATACGAATGTGGGCTCGTGGATGAGAGGCTCTGCGATGCGGACGCAGTTTGTCAACCTCTCCGCACTTCTAGGGTTACGACACTTCACCAACGAATACAAAACTGAAAGAAAACATTTTATTTAATAATAATAATAATAATAATAATAATAATAATAATAATAATAATAATAATAATAATAATAATAATAATAATAATAATAATAATAATAATAATAATAATAATAATAAAAATAATAATAATAATAATAATAATAATAATAATAATAATAATAATAATAATAATAATAATAATAATCAATAGAAGAAGAAGAAAACAACAAGAACAACAACAACAACAACAACAACAACAACTGCTACTACTACTACAACTACTACTAGAGCAAAAATATAAGCCGTTTATATATATATATATATTTAGTGGCGTATATATATATATATATATATATATATATATATATGTATTATATATATATATATATATATATATATATATAGCAGTTATATATATATATATATATATATATATATATATATTCATTTATGTATATATTTGGTATATATATATGTCGATATAGTGAAGTGTATAAGTTAGGGGGCCATGCCCCCCCCGAAATTTTCTAGACAAAAAATTTAAGTATCATATCTGTTAATAATATAAAGTGCAGAGTTTAAATTAATTTTATATAATTCTTCGCTGTCAGGAACAAATCTCGTAAGTCCTTTAGTTAAAACAAAACTTGAAGCCATCAGAGAAAATGCAACATTAGAATTTTAGCAAATTTTTGAAGAATGTGTAAGCGTATCAGAGCTGGGTACTGAAATTGCTGTACCAAGAATTAACAAGTTCCAAAAACACAGACCCAACATTCCTACTTCCGACCCACAAAACATATAGCTATTAAAATATCCATTTTTATGAATTTTTCGAATTTAATACCAGCATTAGGAGAGAGGTTTTTAAATCATAAAAAAAATTATTTCTTCCTTGCAATTTGTCATACCGAGCAGGTGTAATGTGCCATATGAGAAGATAAAACATTGTGTAACATTTTACAAGATCTCGAAAGCCTAATAGAAGATTTAGTAAAAGCAGAATGGGATTTATGGAAGTTGAAATGGCATCACAGCACAGATCGTCCAAAAACAGCAATAGACTGACCATTTTCTTGTTCGCAGTCACATTTCCAAATATTTACAACGTTGCAAATACTGGCAATTTTACCCGTGTCTACTGCTTCAGTAGAAAGAAGCTTTTCAACATTAAAACTTCTGAAAAGCTACTTTGAGAAATACTATTGGAGATAAAAGACTTACTGGACTTGCCCTCCTCTACATACATCGAAATATTGACATAAAAACAGATGTTATCTCGGATTTTGCTCACCCTCATGCCCGGCTATTAAAGTTAACAATTTAGGTAAGATGATTTTAGTAATTTATATAAATTACTCCCATTTTTTCTTAGAAATTTAATATTTGGTCCTTCCACTTTATATATATATATATATATATATATATATATATATATATATATATATATATATATATATATATATATATATATATATATATATAAATATATATTTATATATATCCCATCTATATATATATATATATATATATATATATATATATATATATTATTATTGTTGTTGTTGTTATGCTATTTATATATATAGATATATTATATATATATATATATATATATTATATTATTATTATATATTATAATATATATATATATATATATATATATATTATAAATAGCATATATATATATATTGTTATACATATATAGTTACAGTGAAAGAAGAGTTAGCATATATATTATATATATATATATTATAATATATATATTATATATATATATTATATTAAGGTTATATATATATATATATATATATATATATATATATATATATATATATATATATATATATATATATATATATATATAAGAAACGATTTTTGTCTGGCTCCCCCCCCCGAAAAAAATTTATGGATACGCCACTGTGTATATATATATATATATATATATATATAGTATATATACATTTATTAAGGTTATTATATATATATATTATGCTATGTTATTTAAGCATATATATATAGCAGCAGCATAGCAGCATAGTATATATAGTTATATGTATATATATATATACGTATATATATATATACAGCAGCGTATATATATATAGCGAAGATATATAGTAGTTATATATATATATATATATATATATATATATTAGTTATTATATATATATGTTATATATATATGTATATTATATATGAAGAAGTTATTATATATATAAAAATTTATATATATATATATATATATATATATATATATAAGAGCAAAGACTGAACTGAAGAACCACAAGAGACATTAGTTTCGTTTATTTGTCTCATATATTTTAAAAAGGTTATTAATAAAAAAATTTAAAAAAAATTAGATTGCCACAATAACAAACAGATAAAAAAAATCCATTTTCTTTCGTGATTATCACCATCATCATAACATTGTTGAACAGCATGTAAACCTTTTAGTAATATGACAAAGTATTCCTCAGTAATAAAAGGGAATTCGATACTGGGGAATCTCTATTTCACATAAAAAGATACGAAATCCGGAACCATCACTAATGATTTATAGAAATAATTTTAATTATGGAAAAGATTTGATTTCAGCGTTCAATATTTAAATCTCTTTAAATAATCAATTCTGTAGCACTATCTATCTATCTATCTATCTATATATATAGCACTATATATATATATATATATATATATATATATATATATATATATATATATATATATATATATATATATATATATATATATATATATATATATATATATTTATCTATCTATTTACCTATCTATCTATCTATCTATCCATACCGTCGTGTTAATTATCAAGACTATAGAGTCAGTTGAAGGAATTTGAACACTTTTATATAAATTTTTAAAAATTTTAATGAAAGAATATGCGGAAATATATATATATATATATATATATATAGATATAGAGAGAGAGAGAGAGAGAGAGAGAGAGAGAAAGTAGATATCTGATTATGCATATTTATATATATATATATATATATATATATATATATATATATATATATATATATATATATATATATATATATATATATATATATATATATATATATATATATATATATATATATATATATATATATATATATATATATATATATATATATATAGAGAGAGAGAGAGAGAGAGAGAGAGAGAGAGAGAGAGAGAGAGAGAGAGAATTATCTTTTTTTAAACTATATAGTTATCGCACCTTTTAATGACTTCGTTGTGGTTGTTTTATGAAGGAAATCATTGCATTGTTTGCTTGCCATGTAGTGATAAAAAATTTCAGTCGAATTTGAGGTCTTAACGGTGTCTTGATTTATTTGAGCGAGGAAGAAGAATATGTGTGTGTGTGTTTACAACAACAAGTGAATGAGAAACAAGAAACATTTCGTGCATGCTGCTGTAGATGTGAATGTCCCATTGCCTGTTTTCATATTTCAATGGGATCATTCTTATCAACAACATTCAAGGACCTTATAATGTTATCTTCTCGTAGCTAAACCAATCCTATCTGTAATTATTTTGGGACTTGGGGAAACAACATCTAAATGGAGTTGAAATGTTTATTTCGATGTGGTTTTGATTTTCAAAGTTCAGCAACCTTTCATTGTATTCTTCAAATAATACATCTCAAACAGTGGTGTATTCCTCACATGATTCACATGAATCCACCTGCTCATTAAAAACCTTTGCTACCTGAGAAAAGTGTTCATCAAAATTTCCATTTTACCAAAATAAGTTTTGAAAATCATCTCCAGTTGTAGGAAGCTCAAAAACAGTCCTAACGACATAACATTATTTTGATATGTGACGATTAGGAAACGCGAAATTCCTTTTGCATCATCTTAAAATCTGATATTTTTGAAAACTGGGTGAAAATATGATGGGATTTCATAATAGAATTTTTAGTAGAAATAAAAATAGTACGATATTCTGCAAGTCTAGAATTCATTAAGAAAACCGCACTTAAGGCCTCAGAAAGTTACATACGGTCTTAAGGCCGCAGGTTCCTCGCCCCTATCCTAAAGTGTTCTCCTAGAATAGAGTAATGCTCGGGAGGTACGAACATTTACAATTATAATTATAATAATAATAATAATTAATAATAATAATAATAATAATAATAATAATAATAATAATAATAATAATAATAATAATAATAATAATAATAATAATAATAATAATAATAATAATAATACTAATAATAATAATAATAATAATAATAATAATAATAATAATAATAATAATAATAATAATAATGGGTAAAAAATTGAAGCATGATGAAAATGGAAACTGGGTCTCATATTCCGCAGAGTTATAGTCTAGAATTACTTTAATTCTCTTCAATTATTTTATTTATAGAGTTATAAGTGCAAAAAAAAAAAACTACCCCGTTTTTTTTTCAAATGAAAGCATGAAATTGTAAATTTTTTATTTTTTTCTTTCTTTTTTTTTTAAATTATTTTAATATTTTGCTAGTTAACATTGTTTTTTAGTAATAGTTTCACAACTAATGGTTTTGAGAAAAATTTTTCCTCACAATTAAGCTGAATATATTACTGGTTTTAAATATTTATTAGTTTGACACAATCTTTATTTTGATTTGTTAATGTTAAATATTGAAAAATATTTCCCAAACTTAAGTTATCCTAAACACTGACGTCATCATTATTCTTTACTGATAAATCTTTAGAATTGGACAATTCTTTTTGAAAACTTTGAAGAATTTAATATTACCAAGCGGCATTCATACATCATTAAACAAGTTATTTATACAATACAATTATAGGGACTAAAGCTATTATTAAGACTATTAGTAATGAAATTAGCTCTAGATAATATAAAACAATGTGAACTAGTAAAATAATATACTATTTATGTAAAAAAAAACGAAAATAAACAAAAAATAGTTTTTTTTTAACAAAAATAACAACGTTCGAAAAGCGTTTTTTAAAATCTCTTTCTCTCTCTATCTCTCTCTCTCTCTCTCTCTCTCTCTCTCTATATATATATATATATATATATATATATATATATATATATATATATATATATATATATATATATATATATATATATATATATATATATATATATATATATATATATATATATATATATATATATATATATATATATAATTTCAATGTTGCTGTCTTACTTCTGAAAATCACTTTATCATTTTTCAAGCTATTATTATTATTATTATTATTATTATTATTATTATTATTATTATTATTATTATTATTATTATTATTATTATTATTATTATTATTATTATTATTATTATTATTATTATTATTATTATTATTATTATATGTGAGAGAGAACATTTCGTGTACTTTTATTGTCTTTAAAAATATTCCCTTCAAATTAACTGTTTCTGATTTGCTTCGCTTACTTTAAAAAAAGTTAAAAACAAAAAATAAATAAATGAAAAATAAACAAAATTTTAATTTTATTCAGATGGAGTGATGAAGAAATTATTAACTTTCGTTGCGATTGAGGTCGTTTATAAACTTTTATCTCTCTCTTCTCTCTTCTCTCTCTCTCTCTCTCTATATATATATATATTATTATTGGTTATATATATATATATATACATATATATATATATATTATTATTACATATTATTATTATTATATATATATATATACATATATACACCGTAAATATTATTATTATTAGAGTATATATTATATTTATGATATAGATATTACATATATATATTTCATTATTATATATTGGTTATTATTATTGCTGGCTGGCTATTATTATTGGGGCTATTATTATTGTTGTTATTTCATATTTCAAATTATATACATATATATTATATATTATTGTTGGTTATTATTACATATATATACATATTATATATATTATTATTATATTATTAATATTATTATATATATTATTATTATATACATATTATTATATTTCATATTACATATATTATTATTATATATTATATATATACATATACATATTATTGGTTATTATATATTACATATATTATTATATATATATATATATATATATATATATATATATATATATATATATATATATAAGAATATTTATATATATATATATATATATATATATTATTTATGTTGTTATATATAGTATATATATATATATATATATATATATATATATATATATATATATATATATATATATATGTGTGTGTGTGTGTGTGTGTGTGTCACCTTTTGTTGGATACCACCTCACGATGACTTCAATGGTACTCATAATGCTGACAAGAAAGTTAAATCCTCTCGTCCCACTACAGTTCTTTCCTCTTTCTGTTACCATCAGTCTTCCAGGTACGAAACCTAAAATTGGTGATTGGCACTCAACCCACTGTCATATCCGCCACTAAATAGTTCCTGCGGGTATTAGCACAGTTCACACTAACCTCGCTGACGGACGAAACGTCCAAAGTTCATGTACCAGCTTATCAGTTATGTATCTATTTTACACAATCTGCTTATAAAACTCATATTTAATGTAGCACGCTTTCATCTTTAACAATCCGTCTCTTTCCTGAGATAATCCCAATTCTATCCCTAAGAAAATCTTTGTCTCATATCATATCTGAAAAATTCGTGTTTGAGGACTCTCCGTATTAGTAATATATAAGTTTTTGCTGGCATGTGCCTACCGTCGACGTAATGCCATCAGAACTTACCTACATTTAATATCACCGTTAGGGCGTTATTTTCATTTTCTGTTACGAATTGCGAATTCTGCATAACATTTAAGGAGTAATCATATTTGAATTTCAATTTAGTTTTACACATAAACCAACCCTCGAGATGGTTTACCAGTCTAGAATAGCTCCTCAAATCTATTCACTAGCTGTAAAATTATTTTATGAAAACGTGCAATTTTTAAACTTCGGTAATGTACCTAAGTTTGTTACTCCGCAGACATCTAGTCATTCTTCTAGAGATATGTCATGTGGTCTTAGTCCAATCTATATCTGTGTTCTTGGTTAATGCACAAAATTTGTGAAAAACGATAATAAAGAAGGTTATAAAATTAAACCAGAAACATGTTACTTATTACTGAAATCAGAAGAATTTTGCAAGCCAAAGTTCAAACAATTGATCATGTTCTAGAGCCCTGAACTAACTACATTACTAATAGATGTATTTTGCATTTAGCAAATCACTGTTAGAAAAATAATTTTGATTCCACAATACAAGGGCTGACATTGGAATATTTTGAATTTATTTGCCAGTCTTAACGACTGGTTGCATAGTTCTTCTTGGAGAAGATATGAAGATATGAATCGCTGTTTTGCACTCGTAGGTATAGCTACGCAGTAGGTAATTTGCTCGATCGGCTTCCAGCTCCATCAATATAAACTCATTTATTTTATAGTAAAGAAAATTTCAGCCGAAGACTCAACTCCACCCAAAAGAATTTCTAACTCCGTCTCCGTCTCCGGCTTCACCCAAAACCTTGCGGCTCCTCGGTTTCGGTTCCGACTTCCAACTCTGGCTCAGCAACCCTGCTTTTAAGTATCCAATCTCTGTGACTCTATCCACATCAGATACGAAAGTATTTTATAGAGTTTATCAATTTTTATCATTGCAGAAATTTTTACTATCAAGTCGCCATTTTAATTAAATGAAAGCTTAAATAAAATCTCTTACATTTACGCACGATATACATTCTTAAATATTTAAACCTGTCCAAAATCAAAACATAAAGAGGATAATTTCCTTGCAGCAAATTTTCTTAATCTTATTTTTATTTTAGCTGCACAACTGCGCTCGTTTTCTTTGCCTCGTAAATAGCAAGACAAAATCCCTTTCAAATGGTTTATCTAATACTTTAATGTTCATGTATGGGAAATTTTCTTTGCTCAAGAAAGGGGAAATTTTCAGATAAAAGTTTCTCTCTCTCTCTCTCTCTCTCTCTCTCTCTCTCTCTCTCTCTCTCTCTCTCTCTCTCTCTCTCTCTCTCTCTCTCTCTCTCTCTCTCTCTCTCTCTCTCTCTCTCTCTCTCTCTCTCTCTCTCTCTCTCTCTCTCTTATTTATTTATTTTAATATTTTTATGTTTTGTTTTTTTAATCTGAAGGTCAATTGCTTTGGTCATGGAATGTATGTTTTATGCGTAATTCGTATTGCGCATATATACACTGCGAAAATAGCCTATTTATTATTATTATTATTATTATTATTATTATTATTATTATTATTATTATTATTATTATTATTATTATTATTATTATTATTATTATTATTATTATTATTATTATTATTGTAATATATATATATATATATATATATATATATATATATATATATTATGCCATATTACATATATTATGTTATATATAATATTCCTGTAGGCTCTTTTTTTTTATTTTACATTTATATTATTATTATTACATATTATTATTATATTTATATTTATACGTAAATCTTTAAAAGAGAAAAAATATTATGGTAAGATATTATATATATATATTATATATATATTACATATACATACATACATATACATTTATATGTTAATATATTATATATATATATATATATATATATATATATATATATAAATTCATCTTCAGGAAGGAAGTGGTAAAATTAGGAGTGATATGTTAAATGAACAGGATTATAATGAAAAAAAGTATGTGAGACCACTTGCAAATAAGTCAGTTGAATGTGAACAAAATGAAACTGAGCAAATATGGATGCAAATGGAGGAAGCTTTTGTTAGTAGTGCAAATGAAGTGTATGGGTGTGCCGGAGTAGGAAGTAAGAATGTCAATAGTAAATGGCAGAATAAGGAAGTAATGCAAGAAGTTAAAAGTAAAAAAAAGAGGAGTGATTGAATGATGAGGTTTCAAAAGAAAGGTGTATGGAATATGTAGGGAGGGAAAGAGAAAAACTAAAATGTTTCATACGTAGGAGAAATAGAAGAGGTAAATGATCAGTTTTGAAGGAAGATGAATTCAGACTTACAAGGGATTAAGAAAGGTTAAGAAAGAGGGTAAGGGGAATCATAATAGAGTAATGAATAGGGATGGTATACTTTTGTGAATGATGAGATGGACGTAAAGAGAGTGTAAAGGGAACACTTCGAAAATCTGCAAAACACTAGCAATGATGAAGAGGTGATTATGAATGTGTGTGGTTTGGTGATGTAAGAAGTTGGTATTTTGGGAGGAGGCAATTGATAATTGAGAAAGTTGAAGAATGGTAAATTAGAAGGTATAGAGAAAATTATTGGTTAAATACTCAATAATGAAAGCGAGATTGGGATTGACTGGATATCAAAACGTTTTTGGAGGGTGTAGTTTCGAAGCATTGGAAGAGAGCTGTAATAGAATTTTTGTATGTATAATGGTAAGTGTGATAAGAGAACAGAAGAAACTATACGGGAATTAGTTTATTGAGCAGGAATTTTGGTTAAAATGGTGCGTCAAGTGACTGAGGAACTGATTGTTGAAGAATAAGATGCAATTGGAAGTCCTAGAAGATGTGCAGATAAAATTTTTACATTGAGCTAATGAGTGAGAAAATGAGAGAGAAAAAGAACAAATTTCATTTAGGTTTTATGGTCTTGCAACAGGCGCATGACAAGATTAATAGGGAACCTATGTGGCATGTGTTAATGATATATGGTGTTGGGTGGCATGCTTCTGAATGAAATCAAAAGTATGTATTTCGACAGTGAAGCTTTTGTAAGAATAAATGGATTAATATTTATAATGGAATAATGCAGGGATGTGTTACGTCTCCATGGAATTTATTTTGCATATGTATGGTGTGGTAAAAAGTTAAAGGTAGGGGTGACAGGGGAGTGAGTAAGATTGATGTAGAATGGAAGAGAGTGGAGGATGCCCTGCTTATTGCACGCAGATGATTTGGTTTTGCATGGTGAATTTGAAGAAAGTTTAAGAGGAGTGGTAGAGGGATTTGTAAAAGGGTGTGTAAAAGGAGTGGTTTGAAAGTAAATGTAGATAAGAGTTAGGTGATGGAAGTGAATGAGGAGAGTCTGCAGTGTGATGTTATATTGGATGGTAGGCAACTGGAACAAGTATCAGAGTATAAATATTGAAGCTATATGTTGGATAAAAATAAAACTGATGATGCAGAGTGTAGTAGGAAAGTTGTGAATGGTAGAAAAGTGGCCGGTGCAATTAAATTCCTTGATGAATGCAAAGGGACTAAGTCTTGAGTGCATTAGGGTTCTGCATGAGGATATGTTGTTACAGGTATTAATGTATAGTAGAGAAACTATTTTGTGGAATTAGAGTATGTATCTATAAGGTACAGTATGCTCGGATGAAAAATATTAAATGGGTGTTAGGTGTGAGAATAATTAGAAATGAGCTTCTTATCAAGCTGAGTGGTGTGAAAAAAGGCTGAATGTTACAACAAATAAGAATGTTTTAAGGTGGTTTGGACACATAGAAAGGATAAATGATAGTCGGTTGGTTAAGAGAATGTATACAGGTGAGTGTGTTCTGAATCGACCGACTGGGAGACCAAAGGAAAAGTTAATTAAGTTAGTTAGAGAGCTTCTGAAGGAGAGGTATGTGAATTTATTACAAGCGAGAGGATTGACACATAATGGGAGTTAATGGCTTGGATTTCTGAGAGGGCATCGTTGTTAGCCTGCCACAATGCCACAGACGATGAAATTGACGAGATACCACACTCTCTCTTATTCGTTCGTTTCTCTCTCTATTTCTTCTGGTTTTCCAGTTATAGCTCTCAATATATAAACGAGTATATATATATATATATATATATATATATATATATATATATATATATATATATATATATATATATATATATATATATATATGAAGTGGCGCAATTTGAAAACGCGGAAGCGTTTCAATGATAAAGGTAAAAACGGTTAAACACCCATCTTAGATAACTGAACGAAGCAATACCG
>JABUQX010015651.1:20000-28073 GCA_015478945.1 Trachelipus rathkii | reverse complement strand
CTTATAATACATCTGATAGTTTTTATGCAGATTACGGATGCCCTCTCCAGTTATATGCGTTTCACAAATTCCCAACACGTCCAATCTGCGCTCCTCCATTAGCTCCACCACCTCCTCTTCCTTACCCTCCATCTTACTTATATTAATAGTTCCCATGCGTAAGTTCAAAGTGCGTTGTCGAAATCGTTGTCCATTTTCACGCCTGGTCAAAAACCGAAAAAATCCGTCAGGGTTCCGAGGCCTCACTTGCGCATCTTGAGCTATTTTTATCCACTGCCGGCTAGCTGGGCCTGTCGCAGTTTCCCAGGACCACCATTTAGTATCTTCCAGAAAGCTATAGCCCCCCAATTGGGTTACAGGGATCCCTCAACGGTCCCCAGGCAGCACATTTACTGGTCGTATCCTAAAGCTGCTGCATTCCAATTACTCAAGGTTAGTATGGCTACCTATGCGTGGTATAGGGTTGAGATCCACGGCCGCAGACAGATATATAATATATATATATTATATATATATATATTATAATATTATATTATATTAAATTATATATATTATATATTATATATATATATTATGACTTGCAATGTGATTCTAATATAATTTCTTCTTAAATTGCTAACTTAAAACAATATGTTGAATTCTGATTTGCGTGATTTCTTCTCAAATGGATTAAATCAGAACAATGTTGAAATAGCTTCTTAAGATAGAGCCAAAAAGAAGGAATCATGATACGCAGAAATCCAAAAAGACTTTATTTGAACATATTGCCATAAATGAACTTCTGGTTCTGTAATTAAAACGACAAAAAACAATAATGTAAAAAATGATATATACAAAAAAAATGACTAAAATATAAAACAAATATATAATAAATTGAAACAAAATATATAATAGATCGTCAGTAATTTTACAATAGATTTTTCAAGTCATAAATCGAAATACATTTATTAGCAAATCATATAACATAAAATGGTTTTGTACCTGATTTATTGGGCTTTTTAATGACTCTATCAAATAGTAAAATCATCTTTGTTTGTAAGCTTCATTTTATAAACACTTCTTCATGTTATTCTCCACACATTGCAAGTGCCGAGAGAATTTTCTTAAAGTTATGTCTCAGTTTCACGCATGCGCGTTTTTGCTTACTAAATCTTGCAACTTTCTATTGCAGGAAATTCTAATGTTAAATAAACATGAAAGGGTCCATCCACGCTTCTTTTTGGCAACTTTTATTAACTTTATTTAAGCCTTTCAATTATAACAAAAAAAAACCATACATAATGCAAAATCTCCACAGAAAGAAAATTCTTCCTTTTACTATAACTAAAATATTCAAATATAAAATTTCAATCTCTTCTTGCTGAATGCATATTTACATTATTTAAATCCTATATTGTACACTTTTTCTAGGGTTATATAGAATGTATATAATGTTTATATTCATATATTCTTTCTGACTTTTTTCGAAAACAAAAAAATGTTTCGTGAAATCATTCATTTTTCTTTTACTAAACTTAACTATATTGAAAAAGTCTTTCTTTTTATGAAATGTACTTTTTCTTCCTTGTTTCTTATTGAACTTTGGTTCACAAAGTTTATTATTCTTTCTTTGCTTGTTAATACGTTTTATCTTTTTTTGTTTAAAAAACAACTTAGGTTTTATCTTACTTTGTTTTGTCTTACAACTTAGGTTTTGTCTTAAATCTATATGGTTTTTTAAACCTTTATCTTTTATATCTTCAAACTCATTTTCAGTTTTAGGAACTTTGAACTTTGGAAGAGACTTCATTACTTTAATTATTTATACTTTAGAAGGCTTTATGTTCCTTGACATAGAGCGCTTTGAGATTACTTTATTTAAAATTCTCAGTCTTAGTTTGTGCTAATGATATGCTCGTACATATATATGATACAAAGTTCATTTTATTAAAAATGCTTCATATTCTATGAGTTATTTGACAAGGCGTTTGCATTACTATTAAAATTCCCTTTAGATATGCTTCAGGGCCCCGTTACCTTGACTTAGTTTAGAAAGCATTTAAACATTCATCCCATAGTATAATTATTTCAACAAGTGAAATGCAGATTAATTTTAAAATCACGTTTTTATATTATGTTACTTATTCTTTATTCTTCTCATTAGAATTCGTACTGTTCTAAGTTAATTAACTTATTGCAAAATTTATTTGATGATATGGCCCTGTTGCCCTTCTAACAATCTTTTTTATTATTAACTGATCAGAAAGTTGGTTAACAATTTTCCACTTTTAATGTCTAATTTGTTATGCTACATACTGTTGAAAGAATACCTTCCTATTTACAGACTGCTTTAACTTGTGAATAGCTTTCTCATCATCAATTATTCATCTACGTCCCTCTAGTATTTGCTCTTTCTTACAGTTTTTATGCAGTATCTTCTTTACACCCAGTGCTGTTGATCTGCATCGTCCTTAATTTTATTATTGGTTTCAAGTATTACTACTCATTCTTTTTACATAAAAGAATTGTTTGTTCTTTATCACTATACTCTTTTAAGACTATCTTCTTATTTTATAATGAGGCTGTTCTCAATATCCTTGTGTATTTGTACTTATACTAACATATTTCAACGACTAGGAAGATTTCATCACTATCTCGAAGTTACAATCATCCTTTTCAATTAATAATTTTGGTAATTTTTATCTCTTTCTTTAAATCTATATTTTCGAATTTTTACCATATATTATTATTATTATTTATATTATTAAAGACATCAGATTTAATATCTCTTATAACTATTCTTATTTTTTCGATATATGAAGAGCTTAAAATTTCATTAATTATTCTATTCATTTTAGAATCTATTTATTAAAACTCGCAACAAATATTGCAAAGTTAATCGACTTGTAACATGTATTATTTTCCTAAATTATATATTCGACCATCATAATAGTTTAATTTTAAGTTTTTTAGATAAAATATATATATATGTTTATATATATATATATATATATACATCTATAGAAAAAAAATTTAATCATATTTAAAAACTTAAATAAAAAAAAAATGTTAAAATATTTATTTTTTTTTATTAGATTTAATCAAATTTATTTAAGTTATTCTTTTAAATAGTTTAAATATAGTTTTCTTTCAAATAAAAAAGAAAACGATTTTAGAGGTATACTCTTTTTAATTTTAAAATTTTAAAATTTTAAACTTTCATAGAAATTTAACTTTTATTATTATTATTATTTTTTTTTTTTTTTTAATTATTTTATTTATTATTAATACAATTCAAAAAGTGCTGAAAAGTATTAAAAACACATAATTACCGCTATCATTTCTATCTTTTATTAATTTTTATTACTTATAAAATTGCATATATAAGCGACATAGTGGTGCTCTTTTGATTTTATGGATTATTCTCTGCTGCATAGCAAATAAAAAAAAAAATATGTCAGGGTAACTTAGTGATTATTAGATTCTTTGATGAATTTTGATTTTGTGTACTCATTATTAATAATTTTAACTATAACTTTTATAAAAATAATCTCTTTTAACAAATTTATAAAAAGATATTTTTATATAGTATTTTATAAAAATGCACAACCTCTACTTAAATATGAATTCGGATTCGTTCGATCTGTAAACTCATTGTGCTTTGATGATTGACTAAAGCTAAAAATAGTGGGCATTACCTTTGATTGGAATTTGTACTCTCATATTTTAAATTTACTATTTATATGCACCCTATAAATATATATTTATAAAACTTACCTATTATTTTTTTTATTCACAACTCATCTCATATAACGATACATTATTCTCATATTTATTTACCTTTAAATTTTTTTTTTTTTTTTTTTATTTCTTTAAATAAGTTTTTAAATTTTTTTTGACGTCATTTGCGTCATTTGACGCGTATTGGCATTTGCATCTTCAATGGCACTATTCTAACTCATTTTACCTTAATTTTTATTTAACTTTATTTATTGCTTATTCGCATATATGTATTCACTTTATTTCAATAAACATTTATATTTATAATTAAACACTTTAATTTTTTATTTTACTTAGAAAGAGATATATGTGGCAATTATTATTATATTGCAAATATACTTTTCACCTTTAATTTTAAAAAAGCGACACTTGGCAATTTAGCAGCGTTCGATGGCACCCAAAGATTTTTCTTTATTTACTATTTTTATTTAACTTTTAAAAGAACTTTAAATAACTTTAATTTTCACTTTTAACTTTACTACTTAAACACATATTTTAAAATGCACTGCAAATCCTTCTTCTTTTTTTTTCTTGTGTTTCTTCAATGCTTCAAGCAACGAAATAAAGGAGAGGGAGGAGACTATGCCAATGTAACAGCGCCAATATCCTTTTGCACATCTCGTTTTCTTCTTACGCCTCCAATTCGGCAGACATTTTGGTTTTGCAGACGACTTTGAAATTCTTTCTCATGGCTTTTACGATGTCTTTCTTTCTTCTCTTTATGACTTGCAATGTGATTCTAATATAATTTCTTCTCAAATTGCTAACTTAAAACAATATGTTGAATTCTGATTTGCGTGATTTCTTCTCAAATGGATTAAATCAGAACTATGTGTTGTCTGATTTGCATGATTTCTTCTCAATTTCTTAAATCAGAACAATGTTGAAATAGCTTCTTAAGATAGAGCCAAAAAGAAGGAATCATGATACGCAGAAATCCAAAAAGACTTTATTTGAACATATTGCCATAAATGAACTTCTGGTTCTGTAATTAAAACGACAAAAAACAATAATGTAAAAAATGATATATACAAAAAAATGACTAAAATATAAAACAAATATATAATAAATTGAAACAAACTATATAATAGATCGTCAGTAATTTTACAATAGATTTTTCCAGTCATAAATCGAAATACATTTATTAGCAAATCATATAACATAAAATAGTTTTTTTTACCTGATTTATTGGGCTTTTTCAATGACTCTATCTAACTAGTAAACTCATCCTTGTGCTTGCTAAGTTACGGTCAATTTTATTAACACTTCTTCATGTATTTCTCCACACATTGCAAGCTGCCGGAGATATTTTCATTAACAGTTATCGGTCTCAGTTTCATTCGTCGCAATGCGCGGTTTTGCTTACGTAAATTCTTGGCAACTTTCTTTGCAGGAAATTTAATGTTAAATAAGCATTAACAATATATACTTATATATATATATACTACGTATACCTTATATAATATATATATATATTATATACATATATATAATTATATATATATAAACTAATATAATATATATATATATATATATACCACTATACTATCATCAATATCACCTATTTATACATATATATAATTACTACTATATATACTATATCTCATATAAAATATATATACTAATATAATTAATTATCTATATTATCTATCCTATACTATATAATAATATCAGCATACCATCATCTTACTACTATATACGACTCACTATACGTATATACTATATATATACATTATACTACTCTTCCATTGATAATAAAATATATATCCTTATATACATATAGTATTTATGCTCATATACCTACATATCTCAACTTATCTGAAGTATATATTTAATATATCAACTCTAAATCGCCTAGCAGGTGGGCATAAGCGCATATATGACCAAAGCCGCCCAAAGTGGTCCCAAAAAATTGCGCGCTTTTGCATTTTGCCTTCAACAACTTTTTTAAGAGCGCAAAAGCGCAAATTTGCGCTTAGTATATATATCATATATACTATATATATATATATATATATATATATATATATATATATATATAATATTATACATATATATATATATCTAAGTAGTATATATATATATATATATATATATATATATAATATTATTATATAATATATATATATACATATAATATATAATATATATATATAATAATAATATAATATAATATATAATATAAAATAATTATTATTATTATTATTATTATATTAAATATTACTTATTATTATTTATTATTATTATTATTATTATTATTATGTATTATTATTATTATTATTATTTATTCATTATTATTATTATTATTATTTTATTAATCTATTATTATTATTATTATTATTATTATTAATTATTATTATTAATTATAAATAATAATTTATTATTATTATTATTATTATTATTATTATTATTATTATTATTATTATTATTATTATTATTATTATTATTATTATTATTATTATTATTATTATTATATAGCCAATTAATAAGTTCATTGGTTACTTGTGATTAGCTTTTAAACCTTTTTATTGCTTTTGTGTTTAAATTTGGATAAAACAGATATGAATAAGTACCTAAAGGGAAAAAGAATTGGAAACCGTGAAAGTCGTTGAAGTGTAACTCTTGAAATTATTGAGTGTGATGCTGCCGGCACGTCCTAGGAAAAAAAGCAGCAAGATTACTTGGAGCACCTATAGCCCCATCTTATCGAGTACTTTAGGTCTGTCAAAAGCAAGAAGCAGTATATTGAGGGCAATAGAGTGATGTACTAAAGGAAAGATTGAATGCTCCCAATGTTTTAAAAAAAAAAAAAAAAAAAAAAAAAAAAAAAAAAAAAAAAAAAAAAAAAAACTTCAGCTTGACACTATATCAACACATAGCTTGTAATCGCACTACTTGATTGTAAGTAACTTACACCGATACTTTTTATTTGAATTTTATTTCTTTTTAATTTTAAAATTCAACCATTAAATATTTCACATATTTTATTTACATGAATAAGGATTTTAGTTTTGTAACTTTTTTTTTAGAAACATCCTTCTTTGCACAAACAGCTGCGTACTGCAATTGAAGGAGTGTCAAAGCGGGCCCGGAGTTGCTCAACAGACAGTGAGACATCCAGCAAAAAAAGCGTCAGAACCATTCCCCAGTCTATGTCGAAAATATTCAAACAGAAGAGAGCTCTTGAGTTGCTTTACAAGTAAGTGTTTTATTTTAAGTACAGGTTAACTATAAGTGGTGTTACAACTAACAGGTTAAAAAACTAACAGAATACAGTCCATACAAAAATTTCGAATTTGAAATACCAAGTTTCATTTGTCATTAATATCATTTCTCATCAAATATTTTTGCTTCTAGATTTCTGCTACATGACATTGGGCCTATTCACATTGTGGAGTCCGAGTTCTTTGCCGAGTTCCTGTCCTACCTGAACTCTGATTTCCACCTCCCCTCCTGAAGAAAAGTGATGAGGGATCTTGATTGTCATATTAAAATAGGGGAAGGCTGATTTAACCAACATTATCATATAGGTCAGATATGTGGCCACAAACCGCAGAAGTGGACCTGGGAACAAGAGGAATTCCTGGGCATGACGGTTCACTGGATTAATGTGAATACTTTGAAGAGAGAGAGAGAAGGCTGTCCTTGCCTGTAGAGAGTTATCTGTGTTTCAGACCAGCACAGTCCTAGCCAACAATATTACGGATTTTCACCAACAATTTAGCATTGAGCTTATATAAGGTCAGTAAAAATCAATATGAAATAATAACGTAATGCTGAAAAAAATTATAACTCCAAATTAAGAGCAAGATCCAATATTTTTTCTCGGGCGTAGCCAAAATTTCCGCCCTCCATAAAAATGGACATAAAATTCGGAATTTACAGCCGATTTTAACTATATAAACACCAAAATGTAGCTTTTTTTGCCCTCTAAAACGTTGATTTCCGGTGTTTTTCTGTGTCTGTAGTCATTCTTTTAGAATTTTCAATTTTTCAAAACGTATGTTTTTGACATTCTTCGTATCAACTTCTAGAATTTTTTCCAAAATGACTTCAAACTTGAAATATGCATAGATAGGTCCATTACCTACAAAAGTAGAGAAGTATTCTTTCGATTTTTTGAGTTTTGTGCTCAGCGTTGTCCAATTTCCAAACCCACTTTTTTTTATTTTGAAATGAAATATTGGGATTTTTTTTTTATTATTATTGTCCGATCAACATCAAATTTTCAGGGATTGTATAGTCGGGCGAGATGCATCTTTTTTACTTAGATAATTTTTTTGTATACTCAAAAGAAAAGTTTTTAAAAAAATT
>JABUQX010015651.1:0-15000 GCA_015478945.1 Trachelipus rathkii | reverse complement strand
TTAAATTTATTATAGAGCTTTTTTTATATATACTATATACAGTATATATATATATGATATATAGTATACGTATATTTTCTTAATATACTATATATATATATATACTATTATAGTATAATAATAATAACGTCACTATATATCATGTATATATATATAACGAAAGCGACATAAAAACTAGAAATATTTGGAAAGTAGATTATGTACAATGATTCAATATTTAAAATAAAAAATTTGTATTTATTCTTAAAGACACTATAGAATAATCGCACACATACCAATATTGTACAATGATGGAAATTCGTACAATAACACGAGCAAGTTACAAAATTGGATATTATTAAAAAAGTAAGTTCCTACGGGGTTCAAGGTGATTGGTCAACTTGATGTTTGATTAAAATTAACTCTATATATTGTCAAACGACAACATTTCTTTCTATGTACAGATCATCATTGCTAATGCCGTTTAAGATCTGTAGCGGTCTATCCCACTAGTACAATCGTCGGCCCAAGTCTTGATCCCTTTCGCCAGTAGTACTGAACAGGACCTCTTCGTTACTACTGTTGGTGACTAGATAGCGACGCGAAGTTAGTATCATCAAAGCGCTTTTCGTCCGACGGGAAAGTAAAGCGTTGAGTCTTCTTGCAGGAGTACCCTTAGACTAGATGAAGTGTTTTAAGGGTTCATCTAATTTTTTCAGTTTTCTTGTCTGTCCAAATTTCTGTGCCGTAACAGGTCTTAGACTGCCTGGCTTCTATGCCTTTCTAAGTCGGTAAAAACGCATAAGAAATGTGAAGCTGTCTTTTTCCGCTTATATACTCATCGCCTTAGTTGAATGCGTAGTATGTTTTGGGAACAGACATGTATGGATATGTGCCAAGAATGAGGTGTTATCAGAATTGAAGACATACGCGATATTATCTAGAGGGAATCTTGCGCTCAGATACTCCTGGTGCCTTCTTTGTTTCGGAATGGTTATAACCTGGTGGCTCGTGCGGCTGCCGTACCAACCAATTCCGTGGTAATTACAGATAGACAAGTCCCAGTTGAGCTCAGGCGGATTTGATTAGGCTCTTGTTTAACACTTTCTTCCATCGGTGATTTTTTTCTTCGTCTTCCGTTATGGCTCCTAAACCAGTTCCACATGTGTTGAAGTGGGCATCGCGAAAGTTTCACGTTGCATTATCTCCAATGTCTCTGGATTGTGAGATGCATTTATAACTGGCATCGAACCTACCGTCGCAGATACTTCGTGATCAAATTTTTTTTTGATCGAATAGCGCCTATTGCTGAACATGGCACGACTGTAGTGGCCGTTAAATGCAACTGAAAAAGCGCTTCTCTTCTCGTTGTGCGGTATTTCGCTTTCAATGGAGTAAGGAGGTTGTCTACATTGCTTTGCATCATTCGTACAAAGTGCTCTTAACACTGTGCACTTTTGTGTCAGACCATCTGGGTCTGGCAAATTTCTTCTCACTCAACTAGCAAAAAACATAATAATGTTCCTTTTATAGTTCCCACAGTATGTTTGCGGATATTCTGACGTTTTTATTGTGTTCAATATCATTTACTTACTCAGAATTTAGTTGTTCGTGGCTGGAAGAGGCTAATGACAAGAAACTATGCTCTTTTGTATACTCTGTTCCGCGCCAAAGTCGTTATTGCTTGGACACGTCCTTTTCCCATTTCTTCTACCAGACACGTAGAACAGCCAATCGGAACCAATTGTAAGCATATGGATTTTTAATTATTATTTTCTACTTTTTATTGTAAAACTGGGAATTTTGAATAGCGACATCTTCAGTCTAATAGCGACCATTCTTTAGTTCTCCAAATAAAAAAAAATTTATGCTTCGTTGAAACTAAAAAATATTATCCTCAATAATTTTCATGTGTGACATTTTCTGATGGGTACTCACGATTTACCGCTTCGGGCGGTAAGGCCAACTCGATGAGAGGGGCGCAGTGTTGCAAGATTTGTACTGCTTACGAATAGATGCGGAGATCAGTCATTCGGAAAAAAACTCATTTTAGAATAATGGGAAGCCTAAATGCCACATTACCAAAGTCAATATCAGTTATCGTGAGAATGAGTTATCATTTCTCTATGTGCGTACTTACTATTAAAGGAAAGCATTGCGTTAATAAAGTAAAGGAAGCGTGCCTGTGCCGTGATTAGGCTTCACTAAGCAGATGGAAACTACTGATATTTTCTGGGACCGGAACAGTTATTATTTAGGGTTGCCGCTGTATTTCGACAAAAGAGTCCCGATTGAAGTTCAAGGGAATTTAATTGTTGCTTTATGTAAAGACTGAAAGCGCTAAGCTGTCGCCAAAAACCATGATCGCACGCCACTTGACGCGATTTTGTCGACGACCGAAGGATGGATCCTAAGAAATGCGCTCGTGCTTAGGGTTTCGATTGGCTGTTCTACGCAGTCTGGCAAGTTCAGGGGGTACAGTGTCAGAGGTCACAAAGAAAAATAATTGAAATTATGCTCAATTGATACACTAAATCCTAATAAAATAAAAATTTCCTTTTGTAGTGAAAGTCGAAAGCATACGACGCATGTGCTGTGTGCAGATTTCGATGCAATTATGGTTATAAATATAAACCAAAATTATAGGGACAATCGAAAATATTTATAAAAATAATAGGCACGCTACACACATGTAGGAGAAGTATAAAAGCCGCTTGGAAAACCATTTTTCCGCTTCATTGAGACAAAAAAAATTGGTCCTTCATCTCCGACGAAATGCCAGGATTTAACGCTTTTCCTTGCATGATTGATTAATTTTTGACTAGTTAACTGTTCCGTTTTGGATCATTTATTATTAATGGGCAAAAACAATATTCGGCGGTTTCTATTGACCGAGCTTCTACACCCCTATAGTAACGCGCCTATATAATATATAATATATATATATATATATATAGTAATATATTATATATATATATATATAGTATATATATATATATACCTATACGGTAATAATATGATACTACTTTAATAATGCAGTACCGCCATATATCTATACGTATATATACATATGATATAGTATATATTATAATATATACATATAATATACTATATATATATATTATACTAATATATATACTATATATATATAGTAGTTATATATACCCTATATATATGCATAATATATATATAGTATATGTATATATATATAAGCATCCTAATAGTATATAATATTAAAATTATATATATACATATATATATATAATATATATATGATATATATACTATATATATAGTATACGTATATTATATATATATACTACTATACGTATAGTATATTATATTTATATATATAATATATATAAATAAAATAATATATAATATAATTAATATATATATACGTAGTCACGATGCGAATAGAGGTATATAACTATTACTAATAATTATGAATATATCTGATTATATATATATAGTATATATTATATATATATACTACTCGCTAATTATATATATATATTGATTGATAATTCGTGGAATGATGTTAAGGATGGGGTGAGTAGGAGATTGCAGATTATGTGGTTGGGCGATCTAAAAGGCGTTGGATAGGTATAGAAATAGGATTGGCTATAACAGGTAAATTTGGGGTGAAAGAAGAAAATGAGAATGGTAGGAGGAGGATTGATTTCTGTGAGAAAAGAGGTATGTATTAAGTAATACTTTCTTCAAACAACTCAAGAGTATTCATAATATACTAGAGTTGGTGTTGGAAGTAGGAGATGGTATCAAAGTGAGAAGAAATATGATTGCCTCGTGTTGTGTGGTGCAGGAAGATTGTGAAGAATAGTGATGGATGGATTGAAATTCAGTTTAGGGTGCTCGTGTCGATCAGCGGAAATAGACTAATCATCGGATCATTATGTTGGTTTTATGCAACAGGTAAGAAAGGCAGGGACAGTTTATTGGTTCTTTGACCTTTGACATCAATCTATTTCAAAAGAATTGTAGAGCCAGACCCAACTTTCCTCACTTACAATATGCTCTGGAGCATCATTATACATGAATATATTCCCTTTTGGACCCAAAATTTTGACTCATTTTCCTCGATTGATGATTTGGAACTAGAACACATACCGAAGCAAAGATGGATTATATTTCTCAAACTTAAATTACATGCAGGCTCTCTCTCTCGCACTCTCCTCTCAGAAAGAGGTGAGACACACTTCGATCTCGCTCTCTCGTACGACCAAAAACTAAAGAGATTAGCCAACTTGTTGGAATAAAAGTTAAAATAGCTGCGATATGAAATGTACCTCATCTGTTTGTATCACAGACAAACATAGAATTTCAGGCCATTAGTGACTTGTGTAAGAGTTTTCAAACCAATTTTCATGTTTGACACACAATGCCTCTTTGGGTGAGAGGAGACGTTTGCGCAATAGCTCGCTCGCGTCACATGACCAAAGAGCCGATTGGCAACACCAGTGTCCAAGTGAACGTAGCGCAAAGTTAAAAAGGTATTGGAAAAAGAGCTGGTAGATCCATAGCAGTCTAAGTGAGCATGGCAGTGGGCACTACCGCTGACACCACAAGTCCTTTCAAAGTAACCATTACTAAAGCTATTAAATATTATTACAGTATATATACGTATATAACTAGATAGAATAGCGTATATCAACTCTCACTCGCCTTACATCGTCTCCTTCCACGTTCGAAGTCAGTTCATTCAAATAACGATATAAATAACTCGTACTAGTATTTTATGTATTGGGTAGCTCTAATAGATATTTGTTCGATCGTTTTTCTATATAAATAATATACTTAGCAACGTTCAGCGATAATTATCGTGACGCGCGTTAGCTATATTCATATATATTATGTACTAGTTATATAGGTTAAGGGTCGTAGTATTACTAGTATATACGTAGTAAAGTATATATGCGATCTATTTGTATATATTATATGATTGTATATCGAGACATTATAGTATCTGCTATTATAGGCATACACACGGACATGAGTATAGTCGGACTGTCATAATACCCTGTAAATAATGGTATAGTTACATAGTGAGGTACTACGTTATATATATAATATATAGACGCTCGTCAAATTGATATTATATATAATATATATTGAAGATTTAGATTAGAAGCGCTATTATAAGATCATATGAAAAAAATGAGATATTCGGTCGAAACTCGCTCATATGAAGATTTTCTTTGCATGGCTCTAGAGAATGATTATGAGTCAAACACCAAATATTACGGTCCTGGTAGACTCAGCGCTAGAGCACTCGCCCAACTTAGCCACGAGAGATCCCATTCTTTCGTCACTGGTCGGGCTTTGCGTGAATGTGAAGCTATTCTTTCCCTTGATCTCTTGCTCCAGACTTACGAAGAGATCTCTGAAAGGACACACCCTCCTAGATTATCCGGGCTTTCTGGCCAGATCGGCACGTGGTGGTGTTAACTGAAATAGTATATAATATATAAGTATATATAGTAATATATATATATATATATATATTATATATATATTATATATATATTATATTAACTATCAAGTTAGGAGATTAAATATGATACTATATATATAGTTATATATATAATATACATATAAAAATACTATATAGATATATCATATATATATATATATATATATATTATAATAATATATATATTATATATATATATATAATATATATATAATATTATATATACTGATAAGCTAATACTCGGGGGACCTCACTTTTATATAAGTGGCCCTTCTCCAAAACCCCGTCTAGGCAAACTAGGGCAAAATGCCGTAGGGCGGCAGACAGAACTATGAGGACTAGGCCTAAGTGGGCTAGAAGCACGGCAACACACCTTGGAGAACAAAAAACGAAAAAAAAACATATTATATATATATATATATTATAAATACTTATAATATATATATATATAGTATTATATATATATATAAATTATTATTATATATATGTATATTATACTATATATATATATATATGATATATATATATATATATATATATATATATATGAGTATAGTAGATAATATATATATAGTATCTATATATAGTATGATATATATAGTATATAATTTTATAATTTGCTTTAGGTGAATTTTTTTTTGCATAGGGCGGAATGATTCGGCTCCGCAGCCCTGGTTTATATATATATATATATGTATATATATATGATAGTATATAGTATATATATATATACTAGCTACTATATATATATATATATATTATAGTATATTATAGTATATAGTATCACTAAGTATATATATATATATAAATATATATTTCTTTCTTCGTCTAATCTTCTGCTTTTCCCAAGACTGGGGGTAAGGGGCGTGTCATGCATCGGAAAAAAAAGCAGTAGAAAGACATATGACAGAAAGTCGAAAAGGAGAAGGCCCAGCCTACCGCCCCTCTGTACCAGTTTAATTAGTGAAGACTCGTCACAGAACAGAAATCCACCCTAGAGCTTCATGTGGACCGCGGACGGACCCCACTATGCGTTAAAATCGTAGTGCACCGCTAGGGTTCATCCCTTGGCCTTAGGCTGGGCACCAACCAGTACCCCCATTGTACCAAACCCGCCATTCTCTGACCAATTTATCATGCCACCTTTATTCTGTCGCCTTCTGCCAAACTCACATTTCTCGTTCCTTCAGACATTCGTTCACCGTCTCAATCCCACTTTCTCTTCGGTCTCCCGCCGGTCGGTTTCCCAACCCACTCTCCACTATACATCCGCTAACCAACCGGTTATGCATTCATCTATTCCACATGACCAAACCATTCTCAACACTTTCATTTATTTTCTCAGTTTACCCTTCTCTTCACACCACACTCTCTAATACGTTCCATATCCTCTTTTAGTTATTCTTTTCAGACCTAGCAATGCCCTGAAGGATTGTCCATCTGAAACACAGTGTGAATATCTTTAGATCTGTATACTTCTTTGATTGCCAGTCGATCATACAGCTCTTTACTAGCGCCATTAAGCTCAGATACACGACCCATTAGGGAGATAACCAACTAAACACTTTTCACCCTCATGTAAGGAACGCCTTTGCCGATACTAGGCACCATCTCAAGATACTTGTAGTTCTCGCTCGTTACATTCTTACTCTCTTAAACGATGTGTGATTTTGCTTACCTCCCTCAGTCCAATGTAACAACTTGCGCTGGCTGCCAGTTCAGAACTTGTTTGCCTGTACTAGCAGGCCTCTTGCTCATCACTCCGTTTACCTTCGTCATCGCGAACTCACAGGTGACCCCTAGTAATATTATTATATAATCAAGGGATCAGAACTTTGCTACACAGCTTGGCTTTCCTTGCGGTGAACACATTAAGATCTTGACATACTTAATCTTGCCTATACCACTTGAGGACTGTCTCACTCACAACCATAACCTTTTAACCCGTTCTTCATGTCTACGTTTACTCTTGTCAATCAACTCTCTCTCATCCGCATTAGCGAGCGTAGGTAATATGATCCACTGCTTTTACCAGATCAGCATTCTGGCAATAAGTCTAGTGTGTCTCTCGCCACATTGCAACATGTAGCTCGAAACTTCTATACGTAAGGTCAACTCGCGGCACATACTACGCAGCGTCTCATATATAAGTATTGAATATTTCCTCATAATTATTCTTAGCTCACTCAATACAATTTCCGTCTCTCTCTCAATAATCGTCACTACCGACTACCTCTCTCAATATATTTTGACTCACACAATGTGACAGTGAGAGTTAATCAATAATTCTCTATCTGTGCATAAGGTCGTAGGTCGTAATATTAATGAATACGCGTAAAACAAATAAATCATATGCACATCATTCTATAAGATGCTTAGGACTCGAATCACGCATTTCTCACTATATCCGGATCGATACATGAGCGGATCATTTATATGCACTCATCGCATTCGCGCATAGCCTGGTTTGCTCCGTATCACCCCAATTCACCAGTAATATATCCCTAATAGTCCCTGCCGAAATATAAGCTTCGGGCCTAATTACACTCCATGAATCTCTCAAGTATTACGCTGTATGTATAATGTCCATCAGAAAACCCTTCAAGAAAGGTACTTAATATTCATTCTCGGTTGTGCCTCTTTCTAATTAGGGCTCGCGCTTTTCTCAATCATGTGTGGTTATTCGCAATTGTCGAAAGATTACTACACGTCCGCATCACGGACTAAACCTCTCCTCAACCATTAAATCAGACGTTATATGTGTGTCTTGCCGATTCACGCAAGCGCAGGGTCTGCCTGCTAACTCACACATCGAGCCTGTCCATGGCGTCCGCCTTTCGACGCGGACAACATACATTTGAACCAAATGCCACGATGACCCAAAGAAGCGACTGGAATGCTCTCGATGTATGATCCTCCCCGGTACAACACTGCAATATTAATTACTAACGTGTAAACTTAATCTACCCTCACCTTCGCGGTTGAACTTTCCTGGTACACCCCAGTTGTTGTTCATCCCCCTTCACTTCTTTTCAGTCGGGCCTTCGCGCGGTGACTATCTCAATCCTAACTTCTAATAGGCGCATCCATTGCCAAGTTAACGTATACAGTGTACCGATCTTTGCTCTTCCCATCTATCCTTGATGGATAGTCCCTTATACCCTCGCATAACGCTTGTAGTCGGTATCTTCTTATAATTGTATACGTGGACACACACTGCACTCTTCACGCAATGTGCTTAATAATATAAAAGATGCACTCACGCTCACCTCTCTCACTGTGAGTGTGATAAAATCTTCACTTCTCACACTATAAGTGTCGCTATATTTATATATACTTATTATCGTGAGTGAGTGAGCGACTCACTCACTCAGGTATATATAGAGCTCTTGTAGTGTGCCTCACAATACTTCCCGGCGTTAATCCTACCTATATAATTTTATCCAGCCAGTGATTATTATCATAGGTACATCGATCTTTGCGTAGCTCAAGCTAGACTCGACTACGTGCGGTGCTTCGTAGCCTATAGTATTATATGAATATATATATCCTGACCTATACTAACTACATTAGTTACTTTAGTGTAGTATGTGATACCGTTAACTAGTTACTTAACAAATATGAATATTTATACGGCTGAGGGAATACCGCTATAACTAAGTAGGCGTACCTAGATCTAAATACCTATCACCTAGTAGACTCACGTTAATTCGTATAAGTTATCGTTATCAATTTATCAGCATCCTCAAATATGATAGTATCGTATTACTTGCTATATGACGGTAAACGCGTACGTATAGAACTATAGTCACTAGTATACTATGATATAGTTTATTATGCTAATATACTATGTAATAGATGTTACAGAACAACTAAAGTGTCAGGAGTCTACTGTTTCGCCGTTTTAATTCTATTTTAAAACAGGTCTTTAAAGGTGTAATTGCTGATTATAGTTATGCAGCTTGTGGACCTGGCGCTATGGTTCTAAGTAATTTTTAGGTCTGAGAGCCTGTAACTAGTAGTGCTTCGCTAACAGCAGAGTTTTCGTGTCTGTAGTACCCCCCCGCCCCCTTCGAAGGTGGGTGCGGTCTTAGCGACCAGATGTCAAACACGCGCCTGGCTTCTCAGAGCGTTTCGAAGATTTGAGAGCTCGGTGTGTACTCAGCGCTACCCTGTATACGTGATAAACTCACTTTACCCTTTGACTACTCGACTTATATGATTAAGATATTATGTGTGTCTCCTCACTTAGATATATGATCTTGAGTGTGAGGGTGGTGTGTGGTGTGAATTATTATTATTATTGATTATTCATTATTATGATTATTGATTATTATGTATTATTATTATTATTATTATATTGATTATTATTAATATATTATAATTTTATGTATTACTTTTTCATTATATTCATTATTGCTGTATGTGTTATTTGATATATAATAGTGTCATCTAATCTTATTGGATGTAGAGATAGCGAATGTGTCTATTGTGAGTAAATAAATTTATAGGTATAGTGTGGTGTCGATTCTCTCTAGATATTATTATTGAATGTATTATTTATATAATATACTTATATTTTTATTATTATTAATTATTATTATATAATTATTATTAGTTATTATTATTATTTGACATTGACCGAGTCGGAAAAAGAATCGATTCCGAAAGGGAGTCGATTTAGAGTTTGGAGAATCGCGCAGTCTTATACGACACGGCGGAGCATTACACCCAGCCCTGGCGTGATACGTATCCTAGCGTCCACCGCCGTAGGGCGGGCGCTTTCCCGGCCTTAAAAAAAGTTGAAATGTAGACCCGAGAAGGTCTGAAAGTTGTTGGTATATCGGCTGATAGGAGGACGACACATAGTAAAGTAGCATACGGGATCCGGATTCGGGTTTCAGGAGTCAGCACCGGGCTGGGCTCCCGGTTGCCGTGGCGGAGGTTTATTAAATGTATTTGTAGTAATTATACAAAGTTGTGTGCTGTTAATATATCTTTATTCGAGCTCCTCGTTGATCGTCGATATGATAATTAATTAAGGTAAAATGATGTCTAGGGACCATTCCGGAATGGGGGTGTTCCCCGGAAAAAAGAAATAAACGAAATGCTGAAGAGCAAGAAGATAAGAGTGGTCGGGACGAGTCGGAGGTCAGAGGAAGGAAGGAATAGAGAAGTTAGTGGAGTCAGAGTGAATCGGAGGTGTGACAACCGCACCTGGGTGTCTGTGCTGCCGGTTCGGGTGCCGAATGCTAGTTAAATATTCCTGTATTAATGCAATACAGTATTGGGTGTCTTCTAATAGTATGTTATCGAACCATTAGATCTCGCATATGATTGGTGTTATATGATAGCTGCGGTTAGAAGGGTGGTCTCGGGGGACCTCCCGGAGGGGAGCTCCCTCTAGTCTCAGAATGACTGGACGAAGAGGTAAAACTATTCAGAAGAGAAGATGGAGGAAGGAAGAAGGATGGAAGGAGTACAGGATGGAGGAAAGAGGTCTTGAGAGGAGTCATAGTTGTTTACCCTGACACCGGTGCTGGACCCGCTGGCGGGTGGCTAGTCTGTTATGTAGACATCGTAGCTGCTATTATCCGTTATGGGTTTCCATAATTTTACATTTCTCTTGTGATGTGGAAAGTTTTTTGTTGTTTGTAAATTTAATGTTATAGATTTATTGTTCAAATTCTTTTATGTTTTTATTTTTATTTATTTTAGAATTAATTTCTTGTTAGGAAAGAAATGATTAGTTATTTATCCAATAATTTTTTATGGCTTTGGTTCATGTTTATGAACGTGACGAAAAATTTGGAGGAGGAGATATCGGCACTGGTGTAGCCGCTTAACATTTACGCCGAAGCTAGCAGTTAAGACTCAGTAAATCAGTCCTTTAAGAAGTCAGAGACACCCGGGCTGCCTCCCGGTAGGTCGCATTGCCTATTGTTAGTGCGTCGCATGTGGGCGTATCAGAATATGAATTCTGTGATTGGAGGGTGGTATCCTGTCGGTTCGCATGGTTTGGCAATGTCATACTTTTTTTACTAGAATGATGCTTGATGTTTCTACATTCGATCTCGCTATATATATCGAGTGAAATTCCCTAAGCACTATCTATGAATTGCTACAGTAATGATTCTACATCCCCCATCCCTAGTCTGACACTCCTGCTTTATATCCCGATTCCTATAGCGGTATCGTGATTGAAGTCTGATGTTTGCTTTTAGAACTGCATATGTGCATACGGATCGCAGTCGTTAGTATTGTAATGCTACTGTTCACTGCACTGCGTTGACTCAATAACTAGAGTCATATATACATTAATAATAATTCTCAGAGTGTCTTCTCTATCCATGGTGCTCTAAGATTCTAGGACCTCTCCAATTTCTAATTTCAGAAGGAGGCGAGATCCAACAGCGCCCTACGCTCGCACTGATATATACAGAGTTTTCACATTAGGTTCATTAAATAGAGCACGCGTAAATGTTCATCATTCGAGCTAGTCAGTCTGTCGATCGTCAAATTAGTTAACGGTTATGGACTTGACATAAGTGCAATTATATCATGGATATGTTATCGCACGCCATCGATTGCGCTGCTGCTGACTCGTCGGCTTACCTGCATATGTGGTGATTCTTGCAGATGATATATCGAATATACTTTCGCTACTACGTTAGCTTACATGTTACTGCTTTAATTGATTCTATAATTCGTGTCAAAAAAACTTTTGTTACGCGAATTACCCTGACGTGCATGGGATTCTACATAATATGTCTCAGAGCTTCGTACAGATACGCCTGTAAGTAGCCGTGCGGGTCGGTCAGATTATGATTATGTAGACAGCAGGTGTCTCGATGGTGATATTTTTTGCGCAAGGATCGATTTTAAACGCATCGCTCTTGTTGAGCATGTAGATGTTCAAAATTAGCACCTTGACCTATGGTATAGAGATATGCTTGAAAACGAAGATGAGGAATTAAGTTACTGTTTGTACGGCTTGTTCAGTTACTGTTTGAATGGGTGTTAAGTACGGAACTTGTATTAATTGTTTGTGTTTATTGGCGTGCGGAAAGTGTTTGTTGGTTTGTCGTTGTATGATTATTTATGTGACTCTCTTTAGAGTACAGGTTTTAATAGATTGTGTTAAGAGCGATACTCTTCTCATACGTCTTTACACACTCTCTCGGAGTGTGCAACAACATGGCCTAGATTTACGCACTTGAATATCCGAGGCCTCTAGCGCGTCTACTACTCTGAGGCTCTGAATCGGAAGTTCCATATGCTTCGTTTATCGTCTCTCTCAATATAGATCTCTGCTGCTTTCTATCTAGGACGGACACCAGTATTCTCGGTCACTCGTGCGCATAATCGTAAGGGCTGTAGAGCATATGCCGTATACGGGTCCATGTGGAGAGTGATAGTCTGAAGTAAGAGGGTATTGGGAGTTGAGGCGGGTGGCGGGAGGAGCTGGATGGACTAATGATATTAGCTGATTTACCGATATACTGGCTATGTTGTGAGACACTCACCGTGCCTCGAGAGACTCACTCTCACGGGGTGTTCGTGGTGGATAAGATAAAATATAAAATAAATCAAAGAAAGATAGAAGTGTGGTGTGAGTGTGTGACGTTAACTTAGTTCTCAACATTATGTTTAGCAATTAGGTGGTTTGAAATTAAAAAATGTTAAGAGTAGATCTATCGCTCAGATTTGTTGGTTGTGATTGATACGTTTTTACATGTGCGGGACTCACTCACTTCACACTACTCGATATAGATGTGTGGTGAGGCCTTATATATTTGTTGTCTGTACTCCGCTCGCTCTACCACAAGGCTCTCTCGAGAACTGATGGGAGATATATTAGCTCGATTCCGGGATTAAGCTCTAAGAACTTACCCCGTGTTAGATGTATAGGACACTCTACTACTACTCTAATATAGATACTCATAGCTCATAACGCACGCACTATTTCACTATTATTGCCGCTCCACTCGTTCCGCGAGTCCCTGCATTGACTTTGATCGCTCTATTTGTTATGAATAGATAAGATAATAACTCCTCTCATGCTCCTCGCTCTCAGTGTCACAATAGAGACACTCTATCGCTCTGTAACTATCTTTATAAGATCGAGATGATATATCTCTCTTTCACTCTCACAGCGCTCGCTTTGGTGGCTTAGTGTGTGTAGGATATTGTAGTTGAATGATAAGTCTCGTTCCTCTATCTCGCTCGCAAAACACCTAGATGCTTTATGGTATTACATAAAGGGTTGAAACACTTGGTTATGTTGAGGCGATGATAGCGGCAATCACATATGCGAGAGTGGCTAGATATATGGGTTCTCGATTAGAGCTCTCGCTGAGCGTTATGGGCTCTTATGATTATAAGATTTTTAGATTATAATATTGACGCGTGTATATGGTGGTACTAATAAATAAATTGGATATCATAAGAGATATGTGGCGTTGATAAAGTATTGGTACTTAAGTTACGTTTTTGTATTTTGCGTATAGCTAGTTACGTTTACTGTTGTTTTTTAGTATTGGAACCTTGTGGTTAATGTTAGCAGTTTCATTCTTGCTTAAGGTGTGTTTTGAGTTGTCGTCTTTTGCATTAGTATTCTAGGTTCAGATTGAATGGGCTATGATAAGCGCCTTATTTAGAATTTGAAAACTGGTTGTTACTTTAGCATATATTCGTTGATCAGTATGCTGATATATATTAGTGATAAACTCGGGTGTAGCTCGCATAAATTTTTATGTTCAACAGTATACTACATCTCACCCATATACTGCATATGATGTTAACAGTCATACTATCTCCAAGCATATTGTTCGAGGAAATTCATGCTGTTTGACAAGTGTGAATAAGAGTGTGGACGTTTTTGTTATGGCGTGAGTGTTAGTTATTTACTGTTGTTAAGGTGCTAAACTTTGTTAATGTGGCATCAGTTTATTCGTGCTTGAAGGGGCGTGTTAGATTTGTCTAAGTCGTTATCACATTATATTCTGGTAGTTTCAGATGTGATGCTTGTTAGCTTTACTAATGTTAAAACTTTGTTACGTTAGCATAATTATTTTGGTCAAGTGTTAGTAAAGAAAGCTTGATTTTATGTTATTTTACTCCAAAATGGATTACTCAAAGTTCGACATATAAACAAAGTAGGATCAATAGATCACTTAGGATGGGTATTGAGGGTACTGGTGAGGGTAGTTTTGATTTAGATTTACTTGATTTACTGCTTTAGGGTATGTGTAAGAAAACAAGTTTTAGTAGCAAAATATGACGTGAATGCAATAGAATCTCTAGTATCATAGTACTAAGAATCTCGCCATGGCCTAACATGGGACATAGGATGGTGGGCAGGGATGCAGAGGGTTTGATGTTAGAACTGATTTACATCTTAAGGTATGTAAAAAACGCAAATTTTTCTTAATTAGTTCTCTACAACTTGGAGAAAGCGAGTTAACACGGTTAGTATAAAAAATATTATATGCTTTTTTAAAAACATGAATTCGAAATATAAATAA
>JABUQX010015650.1:0-45659 GCA_015478945.1 Trachelipus rathkii | reverse complement strand
GCGGTCTGTGCGGGTAGAACGATTGCCACCATTTCCTGATGCGGTGCCGGGGTGGGAAATTCTATGATCAGTCACCCTATTTGTAAGAGTTACCATATATGTAAATAGATTAAGGAAAATAATTATAATTAAATGGGCCTCATTCAACCAAGATTTCCCTAGAATACAGAGCCAATTCAACTGCCGTTATATATATAATATAATTATATATATATTAATATATGTATATAATATAGTATATATAATATAAGACTATAGTATATATATATATATATATAATATAATAATATAATATTATACTTAGTATAAATATATATATACATCTCGCAGAAGGAAGGTTGGTGATTCAATTAAATCTTTGTGGACGTGAGAGATTAAGTTTTAAGTGCGCAAGAGGTTTTTGGAATAGGAGCTATGTTTGTTACCTGTTTAAGTAAAGTAGTGAAACTATGGTCTTGGAATAAGAGCATTAGAGAAATCTAAGTGACAATGTGTCAGATTTACAAATCTTTTGGGCGTTGTTAGCTGTGAGAGAATTGAAGTAAAATGAGAATGAAACGCTTAGAGAGCGTTCCTAGTCCGGGAGTACGAAGAAATAAAGATGAGAAATAAACAAGAGTATATATAGGATCGCTTTGGGTAATATGAAAAGGGGGATGATAGTCGTTGGGTTATTAAACAGATATGTATAGTGAGTGATGTGCTGGAGAATTCGACGGGCTGGGAGACCGAAGAAAATGTGAATTGAGTCAGTTTAAAGGAACTTCCGAAGCAGAAATAATGGAGCTGACATAACCAAGAGTGAATGGCGGGGGTTTGTGTGGGGGTATGGTTGTGGGCTTTGTCAGGGGATGAACCCCACAATTGACGAAACCACCGGGTAAGGGTCCGTCTCTGCTGTAGACCTCTAGGATAATTTTCTCTGGATTCGTGACGAGTTCTCACTTGGCGGTATATAAAGGGACGGCTCTTACAGGCGAAGTGACTGACTTTTCTTACGATTGACTCATGTTTTCTGCTCGATACGTAACTTTTGACTCTTGCTCCCCGGATGCACTGATACGCCACCTCCCCCAATGGGGATATAGGGAGGAGATCTATATTAGGACGTATATACTATATATACAGTAATATATTATATTATATATATATATATTACATATATATATATATATATATATATTAATATATTATATATATATTATATATATACTATATATATATACTATATATTATATAATATATATAGTATATATATATATATATATATATATATATATTTATATATATTCTATATTTATATTTAATTATTTTATATATATTGTATATTATATATCTATATATATATATATAATATATATATATATAGTATACTATATATATGATATATTATATATATATATAATATATATATATTATATATATATATATATATATATATAATATATATATATAATTTAGATAATATATATATATTATATATATATATATTATAATATAATATATATATATATATATTATATATATATATGATATATATACGATAATAATATATATATATAGATAGTAATAGGTTATGTTTGCGTGCCCACCCTTTTCGATATGAAGGACTAGAGATATTCTGCTTTTAAACTTGGAATATAATCTATATATGTGATAAATTGATCACAGGCGAGTTTTGGCCCTAGGATGCATATAAGTGGTGGTCACCCCCGAGAGCTTAGCCGCTACGCCCTTGTTACGGCATATGGTATGAATGACAGACTTAGGGTTATTATGGAGAATTGATAGCCCGAAGGCTATCAATCCGACAAACAGACAAACGAAGGTTTTGTCTATGTTTGTCTGTGTTTGTTGTATATTACTTCGAAGAAAGAATGATCACGAAGTGATCATAATTTCGAGTTGTGTTGTGCTTTAGACTCCGACTCCAACTCCGACTCGACTCAGGACTTCCGACTTCCGACTCCGACTCCGACTCCGGCTCCGGCACGGCTCCGGTTTGGTTCAGACTCCGGCTCCGGCAGCGGTTTGTTTCTTACTCCGGCTCCGACTCAGCATTAGCCATAAATGGAAATCTGGTTCAGTCTTTGAAGTTTATATTTTTATTCATTATTATTATTATTATTAATTATTATGATATTAATTATTTATTATTATTATCTATTATTATTATCTATTATTATTATTATTATTATTATTATTATATTTATTTTATTATTATTAGTTACAGAGAGGAATCAAGCAAGAAAGCTTGAGATTTAAACTTTATTTAAAAAAAAACAAAAAACAAAAAAAACAAAACATAAATACGAAAAGCAAATCTATATTATTTAGATTTTATTTTTTGTTTATAATATATAGATAGAATATATAATAATATATATATATATATATATTATATAAATATATATTATTTATATATATATATAGATATATATATATATATTACTAATATATATAACATTAAATACATTTAAAATTAAATTTCATTAAACATATTTACATTTTTTTTGTTTTTAAATCTTTATTAGTAAAATATATATACATTATTTCATTTTTTATTTTAAATTGCGCAAAAAAAAAAAAGAAGATTAATAATATATTTATCTCAATATAAAAAAAAGAAACACTAGAGGTTTTCGTATACTATTAATGAAGACGGATTCCTCTGACCGAAAGGAATTGTACGGCTCGTGTTTTTTATAAGTGCGTCTCTTTTATTAGTGTCATTCGCAGCTTCTTTAGCCCTTTTGAGATAGTCATCTCGCCTTTTTTTTATTGGCTTTAAACCTTAACGTGGGAGCCTTATACGCTAAATGTGTATACATTAAAAACAACATGGGGGCTTTTTTGTTTCATCTTTACATACGCCCTACCATGTAACTGGAATGCTGCCACCCCTAGCTCTCGATTTCTTCAGACAACTAACTGATATATCTCCAACCTTCTAAGTTTAGCATAATAACTATCATCATCATTAACCCTTGTTCATTCTCATCATGATCATTCATCTCATCAATGTTATCTTAACAGCAAAGTTTTTAACCATTAGATATCAAAGTTTGACAATTTCCCTGGTGTTTATTTAATTTAATCCTTGAGCTTTAAAATAGTGATCCTATAGGACCCATCCTTTTTATAAAAGTCGCACAGCGTAGACTTTAGGTTTCCCGTGCACACCAAAATCATCCGCTTGTTATACCTGACCCTACTTCTTCATTGGTTAAATCCCCTAAAAATTTACCCGTCGCAGGATCATCCTCCCCCGCCCTGGTCACAAAGATAACACTGTCAGTATCGCAATATAAAACTCTTTGTCCTAGCTTCTCAAAAAGATTATAAAGTTTTACCCTGGCATGAGCAGTGGTGGAAAAGCGGCCACACGATGTTGGTGATCTAGTAGTCTGCGTTCCGCGCTCATGAGTTGTATTTCACCGAAACAATATGATGTTCCTTATTTACCACTAGCTATGCACATCCTTTACTTTCATTCATTTGCATTTTAAAGGGCCCCATACTTCAGCATCCGGCATGTGTGACAGATAAATCCTCAGTCGTTGTGTGGTGCACGTTCTGCGATTTTCACCCAAAGAGATTAAGCATAACTTTGCGATTGAAACGGAAGACACTGCATTCCCCATCTATCTTATCGCCTGTCCGTTTAACCCCTTCGATTCGGTCAAATCTTCAATGGAACTGTATTGAACAGAGGGACAGCTTTACTGAGCTATTCCGCGGGTAAACCTGATCCTGCTGTCTTTATCTTCAGGCAAGGAATTCTGATATACTCTGTAAAAACAATCCCGATCTTTGGGTCGAAGTTCCAAATTTCAAAGCCGGGTTATCTTGTATCCTTTCTTTAAAGCCTTTAACTCTAGTTTCAGGGGTGTAAAACCTTTGAACTCACGTTTGCCTTTCAGTATGTTTACATAATTGTATTCTATGACCTTTTAGCACAGGTCTACATAGGTTGAAACTAATCTTTCCTTATATCTTTCCGGGCAAAAACAGGTATATAGAGTTCTGAGGAGGGAGGATCCATACATTGGCTACACCGAAATACGTCTTGTTCACTTCTCTACTAAATGTTTCAATGGTCGGTTTAGTCAAACCTACCAATTTGTAGTATCCCACTAGGAAAAGCCTGAGTCTTCTGTTACATGGAATAACGACACCAGCTTCGCATGCTCTACGCGTGCTCCCAGCGAATCTCTCTCCATCTCTTTACCAGCTGACCTTTTTCCCTTTTTGTATTTTTAGATTAGGTGTAATAAGATAATAGTAGTAACGATATTAGTACTCAGTTTCCTAACTTCACATATAGAGCTTTCTCACCTAATATGTATAATTTTAATAATTAGCTTAACCTTAATTCGATTACCTACTATTACCCTGTTGACAAAATAATTGATCCTAGCCCTTCTTTTTCGAGTAGGTTTCATATAGGGGGTATTGTTACTAATATAATAAGAAACTATAATATATACCTGATTTAATTATTATGACTACTTACATTTCCTATCTCTTACTATTTTTTCCATTTTACACAATCCCTAATACCCTCTAAAACCACTTTCGAAGAGCCTTTGGCTCTATAGCTGTGCTTCTGTAAAGGCATAGTTACTCTTATTATCAGATCATGAAACTCCCAATACATTTATAGTGTATATTTGATTATTTTCTTCCATTCTCACTAAAGCTTGATGCCTAATGCCTAATATTAGCATCCGTATTTAGTAAGAAAACAAATAACACTATTCCTTTCTTTACAAAGTCATTTACGATCTTTGTCAGCTATGCATCATTACCATAGCCGCTATCAAATTCATATATGTTCATTCTCTTGTATTTTTAAGTTACATCTCAATCAACTAAATTTTTTAAGTTTCACAAAACTCTGATCTCACTGAGTTTATAAATACTACTCTGTTATATTATATTTTGAACCATCATGGTAACTACTACTATATATAGCTATATCCTAGCGTCGGGGGGAAGATATTCATGACTCTTATTTCATATTTCAGTTATTATAATGTAATATACAACTCGTGCTCTCCACCGGCTTATGCGTGGTACTATTATAATTAGTTACGATTAAATTTATATAACTCATGTACTATATAATATACCGCTTAGTGAATATAATAACTCCAACCATCTGTGAATTAAGTCCGCATTAGCTGATAATATCGAAGTTTTCATGACTATTACACTAACCATATATATGACTATATATTATGATTGATATTACAGTTCATCTCTACCTACACCCACTCTAATTAATTGAAGCTTTAAAAGCGTCAAGGTGGAAAATGAGGTATACCTGTGAGGTGCAAACATTTCAGTATATAACAATATCTAAATATTATAATAATTTAGTGTGATCTCAAACATTGTTAACGTGAATAATAAGCTTTTCAATATGAATGTAAACAGCAATAAAATATAAGCCCGCTGAATATTTCTGACATCTTAAACACAATATTTATTTTAGATACATGTCATCTATACTTTAATTTACTAAAATATCGTTTTGGTCAGACGAATTTTTCAGTTTAGCCGCATATACCACCTTTACATTTCCTTTTTTCTCATCAATCATTTTTTGAAAAAAATAAACCTCGTAAAATCTCCTTCCGAAGTAAGTGAAATAAAGATTATAAGCCTACAAAATTCAAAGATTGTTATATTAGTAATGAAATACATAATACAGAAAACCAAATTAAAGATATAGATCCCCATCAAGACCCATACATTTAGGTAAGGATTTTAAAGCACAGGGCAATTCATTTTGTATTAATTGTTATATATATATTATGTCTTTTATATTTACAATATATATAATAATAGTGTTATATTACGCTGTCATTGATATGATCTTTGTTCCTCGTTTTAATGAGATTCCTTTTAAATAGCATTCACCTTCAAGTGAGTCTTTTACTAACTCATGTCTATTGTATACAACGAAACTGCGTTTATCGTCGAAAAACGACACCAGTTGATATATACTATATAATTTATGAAGTCATATTAAAATTTTCCAGATTCTCAAGCTAGAAATGTTACTGCTAATAAAAAATATGCCATAATTTACCTGAATCTCAAAGACGTGAGTTAGCAAATATTGCTGCTGCCACAACGATTTGATTCTTTTTGAGATCATGAGATTGCTTGTTGAGAAATTGTACATATTACTCCTGATCTCAATTTATATATTTAATTTAAACCCTTTTCTATATCTTGTATATCCGATTATAAACCATAATCATTTGTTAGTTATTATAAAAGCAAAGTGTTTAAATAAATAAAAAACCTCATGGTATTCGTTATACGTCTTACAGCTACTTATAACTCCACATTCGTTATGTGGTGCAAGTCTCTGAATAATGTAACTACAAATTTAAAATGAACATCAATCATTAACACACATGAAAATAAAAAGAGAAAACATATATGAAAGGTAGACTATCAAAAAATTAATAATTAAAGCCCAAAAGAGTTAGAAATTAAGGCTCTGTGGACTTGATGTTTTTGAGATAATGTGATTCCGGAATTTGTCATTGTTATGAAATGTTGTTATGTTATGATAAGAATGTGCTTATTTTTTATTATATCCATCTCTTCTCTCTTACCCCGATACCTTATCTTATATTTCCCGAAAAAATGTGTAAAAACATCAGGTAAATGTTCAGTAAATAATTAATTAGAGCGTAAAAATATGTATTCTTTATGATTTATCCTCGAAAATCAATTTCCGGGATGCCTATTATGAATAAGATGATTCTTACATAAATAAACCTTACATTTAATACAAAGCATTTATTCCTTTCTATTTTACTAAGATTTTAGATTAGTATTTACTAGGTATTCATATTAGTATTTACTAGGTATTCATATAGTCTTGCCTAATCATATATATAAGTATTTGTAGGTATATTATCTCTATTATTGATTTACTATATAATAACATACCTAGATCGTAAAAAGTTATTACGAATTGACATTATCCCCTACTCTCTCTAGAATAATTTGTTAAATGATGACTCTCTATTACACCCTAACGAAATTTTTTAAATTTAACACGAAATAACATTTATACTGCATTTGTGAATTACAAATAATTACTCGTCATGAATAATATTTAGCATATAACAATTATTTAAATTTACTGCTGCTATCTCCCTTTATAAGTTTGTTTTTAGCAATGATTTTCAAAAGTACATTAATTAAATTGCTAAATTTTAGTGCATATTATTATATATATACGTTAACTAAAGGAACTAATCACCCCTATATATATATATCTGAGTTTTAATGTATATGTTTAACTAGTATTGAGATGAAAACCTTCTCCAAATGGTTATAAAGTAGTTTACTAAGTAAGTATTATATTTAGGGAACATAGATAATATCAAGTAGTTCTTTCACTCTATCATAACCTAATTAATATATATATATACTATAAGTGAGATATACTATATTATAAAAATATTATAGTCATCTCGGGTCGTTCGTTCTCTTAGTGTATACCTTAATTTAGCGTGGCCTAAAGCAATTTTTATTCAACCACTGCTTGTGTATTCTGCCACTCCCTGGATCCCTAATTCACGTACTACGTCACAAGTGATTTTCAAAAGTTACGATTCTCTCTACATCTATACTATAATTCGATCTGCGTGAAGTATAATGGCACAATTACTTTATACTGTAACACTCGAATAACTCTCGTAGATACTAGCTCTCATAAGATATTATAACTACACTTGTAGTGCTCTACCTATTTTCTCCACGTCACACTCTCGTTTGGACCCTTGTGCCTAAAGTAGACGTGTTGGAAAGTAGTCTCGAGGCGCGAATTTTTCTCGCGCTTTATTGTAGGATGCGGTCTTTGATGGCGATATTCAGCGCGATAGTTGTTAAATATATTTACTCGTCAGGGCTCTCTTCTTTTTAACCTGTCGTTTTGTGTATCCTGTGATTGAGCGAGTGTTGCAAAAGCCCAAATTTAGCCAGTGGGCTTATAATACATCGCCTCACGGATACTACTTGAATTCTGCAATCATCTTCGTCAGGATAGTGGTAAAAATGACGTTATAAGGGCCTTATCCCTTTCTTTGTTATTATTCATATATCAAATCTTGTGAGATTTGTGTTAGTAGTTATGTGGTCAGTATTCTTAACTTAAATAGATAATAAATGTTAGTTAAGCGGGGTGAGGTTATTAAAAATTTATTATATAATTTATATGTATTTATAATAATATTATTAGAATTTAGTAGACAAAAATTTAGTATATATACTAAACTCACTAATTCCTCATTCTGTGATATATGAGAACACACCTTGACATTTACAATATTGTATTAGAATCGTAAGTAGTAATAAATACGTTTACTTATTGGGTCTTCTATTACTGATTGGAAAGTATGCTTTCAAGTCGTTCACAGTAGATTAGGGTAACCAATTTATATACATTATACGTACGAGAGGAATCACTCTTGTAGGGTATATTATACTTTCATCAAATTACCATCCTCCTCATCATCACAATCTATGTCCACTGTTAACATTTACCCATATAGCGATAACATCTGGATTACGGTAGTTGCATACATGACACTTAAACATGGAATAATTTGAGAGTAGAAAGCCATTACTTATTAACAAATCGAAAAGATGAAGCCCAGCCTTTACCGTTCGCCCCTTTCTGACTTAATTTAGCGCTTGAAAAACTCGTTGCAGGTACATGAAAAAATCCAACCGATTAAGACTTAACGCGGCGCCAGCTGATCCCAGCCCCTTCGAAACATATAGCATCTTTTTTCAACTACTGTCGTGATTGTATCCCGAGTGACCTCCATTCCTAGTCCAGGTTGTTTGGGCCAAACATATCATACTCGCCTTTACAAACTCTCCGAGCAATTTCTCACTCCTGCTTGATTATGCCACTTTCTTCTCGCCTCTGCGTCTGCCAAACTACCATTTCTCTCCTCCAGGCATCCTTTACTGACTGTCAATCCAACTTTTATCTTCGCGATCCTCCCCAACTGGTGTTCGTATTCCTGTCGAAATCCAGGATCACCTACTTCGGCTGGAATTCCTCATTTTTGATCACCGTTCCGCGATGTCGTTATATTCCCTATATCAGATAAATAGATACAATACATTTCCAACAAGACCAAAACCATCTCAACGCACGGTTAACTCATTCAATTAAATGTCATACAATCTACAAATTATCTTCATCTGAGTGTTAGACACTCAACAACAGACTATCTGATTTATCTAAATATACTGTTCATTCTATTCTTTACTATCATATCTTCTCTTAACACCTTAAACGCCCCTAAGAATGTCCAATCTAAACAATATATTTAATCCTATTACTAGGGTGCCATCCTATTACCTCTTTAATTCCATGAATAAGTCTTTCTACTATTAACATTAACACATAATTATTTATATTACACGCCTCATGTAAGACCTCGTAGCGTATTTTCAAGTACTTAAGTCCTACTATTACATGTCCACCAACGATGTTAATTTATGCACCATGATACTCATCACCTCTTGCCTAATTCATCTTAACTATTGTCACTATTACTACACTCATGCATTCATCCGTAGTTCACTTTATCTACAATCCAAAATATATTATTACCATTAATATATTTATACTCAGGCACTTGGATATACCGTTTGCTCACTCATCCAAGAATAGATGTTCACACCAGAGGAGCTTATCCTCACTCACAACCAGAGAGCCTTAATCTTATCTAGCGTTACTTCAAAACACCGCTCATCCGATTGATTACACACCTCTAGCCAGAATACATATGAATAGTACCAAAATCCGTTCAAACTCTTTTCAGGTGTCACCAATATGAACAAAATACATACGGCAAAGAAGAGAAGATATAAGGTAGTGGTAGGGAAACAGCCTGCGACTCTCCTTCAAGTGTGTATCACAAGTTCATATTCTGACGAAAAACGCAATTTCTAGACATACCGAGCCAACGCTACCTTTGATGTCTTATCATAAACGTGTCAGACACGAATAGTAAAATGGAAGAAATAACAAGGGAACAGGTCACAGCCTTGCTTCACTCCGCGTTTAATATTATTTTATTTACCAATCCTTTCATAAGATCCACCATATTATCTCATAATACACAACTCACTGGGGTTCAAAAGTATCGTGAATACTATTTACTTTTTGAGGTTCAATTCACGAAAAGTTTACCACGTGACGAGCCATTTATTTAATTCTACTAAGCACCAGGCCCATATAGAGCATATCGTATAACCTTTTAAATCCCATATCATACTTGCTACCTGTTGCCAAATCCATTAAATCCTAAATTGTGGAATTTTATATATTCTTTCTATTTGTGGAACCCCCATTCCACTCAATAATCAGTTTGTGATTAATTTAAAATGTAAAGATAACATTGTTATACATACATACATAATTATATACGTATATACCAACCCATTCTACCACTATTATTATGTTCTTCACCAATCAGTCTTATAGTCACTCGACGCAACTAGTTAATTATTATAATTATGTCATTAATATAATTATTATTATTAATAATTATAGATATAATAATATTGTATATTATATATATATTATATATATAATTATATATATATTAATATATTTATAAACATCTTACAAGATTATCCGAATATAAGTACTTGAAAAAATAATATATAATATATATACTTATTATATACTAAACTCAACAAGATATAATTAATATATATATTATATAAAATATAATATATAATAATAATAATAATAAATGAAGTTATAACTCACTATCACCTCTAAGTGAGCCATCTCTCGAGCTCAGATTACAGTGTCTCAATGTTATAGAGTTATTTATCTCTCAAGCTAATTGTACTTTAATTTATAACATATCGCATATCTTGTTATAGATTATTATATTATTTTCAAACTAGTGAGTATAGTAATGCAGCAGCTAAGGGCTAAAGCTAACCTAATCAATTTGCTATTTATTATTCCATCTCGGTTATGGTAAGATAGAGTAAGGAGATGTCAGTACTTTTACCGTATAGGGTTTAACTAGCTCATATACTATATATTATATATATATATATATATTTAATATATATACTATATATATATTATATATATATATATACTATTATATATATATATTATATAATTATTTTATATAGTTAGATATATATATATATATATATGATATATATATATTATATATATATAATATATATATAATCTTCCCTTAACGCTCAATAAAGTAATTCCCCCTATAATTCCTAAAGTTACCTCTGATCTTCTTTACCCTTATATTGGTAAGGTAATATTACAGTGCGGTCCTCAGCTTAATTGGTTCTCAGGCTCCTATTACCCATTTAAACGTTTCTTTGTTGAGGAACTCTTTTTTTTGCCTCCACATCCAATTCAATCAGTTACCAAAATCACCATCCCTATTTTATTCTAAGTAGATATGTTTTATTCTCATTTCTTAAATATCTCGATTAACGCTTTCGCGCCGCGCTCTCCCATTCTCTTTCAAGTGGCGCCATTCATCCTCCTTCCCCTAACTGACTCTCATTATCTCGGCTCTGTTTTTACTCTCATCGTTATGCACTCCTTTTAGTCATTTCTGTTTTTTCCCTCAATTACTCAAGGTATCTAACCAACGGTAACTCTCTTTTTCCAATCTTGAACATTGAAAGTATCAGGGCGACTCACCACGTCCTCTCTTTTCACTATGCATGAATTCTTGCTTGCGTCATCTCGTGCTATCTTTTCCTCGCCCTCTGCTCTAACATTTCTTACTTCAGTACTGTGGTACGCACTGCTCTCAGCTTCTACATCTGGTCTCTTCTCCGTTTGCCAAAACCCATTGTCAGTATGAGATCTTGCTTCTCTTTTTCTTTCATTTGCTCAACAGATTTGTTCAGTTTTCAACTTGTCTACAGCAGTCAACTGATTTAGCTTAGCGATCGCCTCGTTCACACTGTCTTATTACATGTATATGCTATACTTTTCGATGATATTATCTGTCCCACTTCTTAATTCTACCTCTAGTGCTCTTGTACTTGTATCTTGTAAGTGCGAGCCTTCCTACTCACACCAACACGCCGGATTAATGAGCACCTTACTTTATACTACAAATGAAGGACTATCAGTCATTTGTAGTCTTATTAATCACTCCTCCATTTTGCATTCCAAACCCCTCTCTCCCACTTGATTTAACTCCAACCACAACTCAGCCATCAACCTCTCCGCTGTTCCTATTCTACCAACACAAAATTCAATCATACTTTTCATTTCGATTATTGTACTCCCGATCATTAGTCATCAGGACACGGTCTTAGAACAATTACAAATAGATAACTTATGAATACTTCTTTAGTGTTTAAAGAAGCTATTAAATTAATCAACACATACCTCTCTCACAGAATCAATCACCTTCTACCATTCTCATTTTCTCCAACCACCCCAAAACCACCTGTTGTTTTATACCATCCCTTTTTTAATAACCAAGTAATAAACCAATACCAATTTTACAAATATTTCTCCAGTCTAAAGGGACTAAATCTGGAAAGCCGACTACTCACCCATTCCAATCATCATTCAGTGATATATTCACCAGAAATCTGCACTTATTCAATAATTACCCGTTCAGAATATATTTTGACCATTATATACTCATAAAACACACAAAATTCAAATATGACCTTTAAAATCTTCTTAATATAATTTTTTTCTGATCAATAATAGTTAATTAACGTTATTCACACACACAAGTTAATACTCCTACATCAATTGTTGGTCGAGCGGAGTGCTACTCATCTGAATTACTATATTAACATACCATTCATATTCTATTCCCCATTCCACTTACCAACCACACATTCGATTCACCACGAAATATCTCAATATATCTTCACGTTTATGAACTATTTTTTACATATTAAAGTTTCGCAGTTACAGGAGGAATACAATTAGACTTATATATCTATTAATAAACACTCAAATACATCCTCAATATCCCATATTTGAATATTGACGTGTAATGATTGGTATAATAAAAGAGGTGCCACATATTTTTTGCATCATCATTATTTATTCTTCTTGAGTAATAATCTCAAGATTAAGTATATTTTACAAAACTCTATTTACAATTTACTTACCGAATAGATGTATAAGGACAGGCCGGATTTTACTCATCAAGGTGCATCACGATCACTTTTTCGATTCCGCGCATAGCATTGAGTCATTCTACTAAGGACAGTATATGATGAAGTAGATCGTGGCGCAGCTCATATATCGCTAGACTACCACTGCTCGCGCATCGCTCTCACCTCGACATGTCTCTACTCGTATATATAAACAGGAACATAGACCGAACCCTGAAGCATGTTCACTTATAATTGATTTTCTTTTCATGATAAATCTGTTTCTATTGCGAAAATATGCATGTAAGTCTCATTTCGAAGCACATCTATGTGTTTATTATTATTATTAATTAATTATTTATATATATATTATTTGACTTCATAATCATTTCCTCTTACATATTAACACACCTAGATTGCTTCACAGTTTGACTCACTAGTCTATATACTATTCCCAATACTCTATCCTCCTATATGTAGTATCACCTATTTTAAATATTAATTACCCTGTGTTATAAATAAATATTGCGCTATATTATATATATAATCCCGAACTATAAGTGCACCTCCGCACCTAACAGCTGAGTATATTTGTATATATAAGCTTGATATATGTATTTAATGTTTGTACGTTTAGTTACGTATTTATACGTTACATATGTATACTATTCAAACCGGATGCACATGTTACATATAAATTCATCAATTCACATTGTAAAAAAATTTTACTACTTCATTCGAGGTTTTATATATAGATGGATATATATATCATATCATATATATTATATATAGTATATATATTAGTGTATCTACTAACAGGATCAGTTTTTATAATAACGTTAATTACGTTATTTAAAAATTATTTTATAAATATATTTCTACATAACGACCCATTGCTAGTATATGATAAGCTTTCGTTTTTTGCCATACCTATGATACTGATATTTCTGAATATATTAACTGTTTATCAATATTTTTTTTATTTGCAACATGAATGAATTTAAGATTATATAATTAAATACAGTTTTCTAATTTTGTGAAGTTATTATGTTATATAATTTTTCATATTACCTGAAGAAATAATCGTACATATTCATTTTAGGGGATTAATAATTATATATATTAAATGTACCTTGATTAATGCTAATGACATTAGAAAAATATGAGATGAATGATTATAGCTGAATCATTTTACATACTGTTACTCTTCATCATATTAAATACGTATCTCAACTATGTAGTTTTTTTATATAATACTACAGTAACTAGTTTTTACATTTCAGTAAGAGATAATACTATTGAATACGAGATACGCTGTCTCTTAAATACTCATTATTTAATATTGTTTGGTTCAAAAGAAGAACGTAAGTCAGTAATTAATGATATATATAAGCCACTCCCATAATATTTGTATCCCGAATCGAAAGAATCAAGATAACTTTATTTATATATAAGGGCTAGATATATAAATATGCTCTAATATATGAGTACTTTAATTTTGTTTGTTATAGCCTCTATAATAGGTTATATTTAGTATTATTACAATTAATTCTGTTCATTATAAATTCGTATTTTGAAGCAGCTTTCTAACGTACAATATCATATACTACTAACCTACAGAAACTGAAAGATCATGGTATATTATTATACATTTGTACATTTTTAATAAAATTGAGCAATTAGTTTTAGTATTGAAAATAAATATATTATACACCATTATAAAAATTATAATAGTGAGAAACTGTAGATAAAGTATTGAATAAAATAAACCATAACATCTGACAATATTCACTTATACTCGTCGTAAATGTATATATGCAGAGTGTTACTGTCTTATTCTTAAAAAATTAAATGAACTGTTTACCACATTAAAAAGATTACTATACAGATAAACAAAGCTATCGTCTGATACATTATAAGTGACATCATTTAAAATACTTACTCGTAAAATTAAAAAGAATAATTTTTGCTTAAAATAAAAAAGAATAATTACGGTTATTTGTAAGAGATATAGTCAGGTATGTATTCCGTACCTACTTTTATTTAATTTCATTATATGTATGTCCCTCTATATTCTGATCCTCCAAAACTGTATGTTTTATTAATTCTTTCTATTTTCAATTTCGATATTGTATAATATAATTAAATGAAGACATCAAAATAAAAGGATTAGGCTACTAAAAACTTTCCGGAGATAATAATATTAATAATATATCTAAATAAAAGATAGTGTTATACACAACAAATCTTGAATGTAGCCCTAAATGATTACAAAGAAACAATCCAAAACAACACACAACTTACAATGATGCACTTTTCATTAATTTTTTATGATCATCAAGCTACTAACATAGACAATAGCTCGTCATCAAAAGATCGACAATTACGATTAATTCTCGTGATGGATTTCTAAATAATATATTAACAAATGAATACTCATTACTAATTAAAGCACTAGATACAAGTAGAGGATACCAAATGAACCATTCACAAAAAAAAGATATAAACCAAAAGTATAATTTTCGACATTGAGCACATGCAACATCAGTTACTAAAGTTAATTAAAGCTAAAAAAGTCGCTGAAAGGGTATTTTATATCAATGAAATGGAAAAAAAATCGGATATTATAAAAAAGATATCAAATTAAAAGTTCAAGAGAGAAATGAAGAGTTTATATAAGAATAAAATGAATGCGAATATAACAGGCAACTGAAAGATATATTAATCTTAGATAAAGAATGAGAGGTCAAAAAAGAAAGTAGTTTAATTAAGAGAATATGTTTTTCACACCATCTTCAATTAAAAAGCTGGCATTGTGGAGTAAGTTAGCATAGTACAAACAGAATACATAATGTATAATTATGGTAGATTTATATGAAATCGAGCTGTAGTAAAGAGACACTCTGTCTATACCCTTTTAATTCACTAGTACAAAATATAAAAAAATATATACACATTCGTACAACATGAAGAGCACACACGTCGAGCACTAAACACACTCACAGCCACATTCATTCAGTGATTTAGTGGATGTAACATAGTCTCATCAACAAATGCAAGACCAATAGTTGAAGTGCACCGACTTACTACGATTGCCAAAAATTTTGTACACCTCGATAGTTTTCGGATAGAGATATAGCATTAATACAGGAGTCTGGAAGAGAGACCAGCAAACGTTCGGCTTCATATGATGCAATGGTATTAGGAGTCAGTATGATATCGTGGAGGTTGGGCATTTTGCCGGTATTTTTCTCTAGGGAGTGGGATGCTTCTCACGCATATTTTCCGCTTGAGAGATGATATTCGGCACTAGGTTTTTACCTTACTGGTGCTGCGATGACGCATATATCATGTAAAACCACTACTTCACCCGGTAATCGCATTGCACTTCCGTCTCTCACACGTAGTTAATCTGCCTCGATCAAAGCCCGAGCAATGAAAAGTTTTTCATTAAGAATATCCCTCCTCCTTATATCGTTCTTCAACGTAAAACGTGTAGTGGTCCGTTATCGCGTCGAGGAAGTGGCCATGTATTCAAGCTCGGGTTCAGTCTCGTCGGACGGTCATTGAACAATACAGTTCACATGAGAGATATCCGTAGGGTGGTATACTGCCGAGTAGCATGATTATGCGAGTAGTGCTCCCTGTATGCGGGGGAATCCATTGCCTGGACTCGGGAAGATATGGGTGCCGTTCTACGCACTTCGGGTGCTATGTTCAGGGTGCTGGGGTAATAAAAAAATTCCTCATCCTTAGGGTCTAAGGTTTGGACCCGGATTGAGGGATAAAATACCTACCTATGCACGCAGGACGAAATAACAAACAACCTTACCCTAGCGCAAAGAAATTACGGAAAAAAGATAAAGTTTATACGTATAAGTTTATACGGGTATGTTAGTGAGATTAAATAAAATGTAAGTGACTTCCTTATAGCCCATATTATTACCAAGAGATAATAAATCTCACTTAATTTAGGAAAAGTAAGATATAAAATAATAATATCCATAAATTATACTGCTCAATAGTTATAAGCCTAACGCCTCCCTGCATTCTTGTTTTACAGGTAGCTAACCTCTAATGATTTATAGTAGGTATAGTACGTATGTTTAATAACGGTATTTAGTTGCATCATCTTTTTGTTAATTATGTTGAGTAAGAATAGGGTAATTAATACATTCTACTTAAGAGGATTGTCATGTAAGCTTCATCATATAGTGATTTATGTAACGTTCTTACTATATATATAACTATAAACATGTTCTTTTAATAATTTGATAAATTAATATTAAAATGTAAATAATTGCAAATAAATATTAGATATATAGTATACATATGGAAGGTATCTATAAAGTATAAAACAGCTGAATATTGTATATTAAATATTTCCATCGCATAAAGTCGTGTGAGTGGTTGAACGTTACTATTTATCATATGTTATAAGACTCTCATCTCTAACCATATCATAACAGTATTAGCCTTTATTCATAAGTCATAGTGATATATATAATATAAGTCGCTGTATTTATTAATATTGAATTTAATACATGTATAATATCAAATGATAATAGTTACATGTCATACTCTTATATGTTAACTAAATTCCTTTAGTAGGGTGATTATGCGATATCAATTGAGCTGAGTAAGAAGTAGACACTAATTCAAAAAGGTTAACTCTTGTTTTTTCGCTCATTCATATACAAATATTCATATCGCTAAAATAGCTAGACCTACTGATAACAGTAGTCGAAGAATCAGTGAAAACTGGGCCCCAGCTATACATATAACTATGAGTTTGTTAGTAAGTGGTCTTGAAAATATTTATATCTACCTTATTATTATATATTCTTCTAAAATATGTGGTGCCCTCGAATGAAACATATTGATATTCTACAACGAATATTTAAATATATGATTGGTATATATGAGTTTTTACCGAGTGTTTTACAATATTGCTCTTATGATATAATTGCACTTTTTAAATTATTTTCAACATTATTATAAAAATGAATACATATGTTTTTGTGATTAAATTAAGTCTATTATTAAGATATAGGTAATCATCTTAATTTATCTATTTAATATTAATTGGTGATATCTAACAGTGTAGAGTGATCAAAATATAAGTAGATATCGACGCGGACGTGAAATTCTCGACTTTTGTCTATCTCATGCATGTAAAATGAACACGAAATTCAAACCTTTAATCGAGAGACTGTAGTGTGCAATGCACTAATATATTATAAAAAAAAACTCATCCATCGATACACAGAACAATATTCTTTTGAAAAGATTATCGGCCCGTTGAATTTACACATATGTTCACGAACCAAGGATCTAAGAGTTACTTTGTAGTTGGCACAGGATGAGATAAAAATAGATTTTATATTGAATATATATTAGGGAAGAAAAATTTAATGTTTATTTTTTTTGAAATTTTCAAATTTTCTGAAGTTTTTCTTCTCTTTTATTTTCTAACTTTCAAATTTTTGTTACATATATAATATATATTATATATATATATATATATATATATATATATATATTATTTAGATAAATAACAATAAAGATGCAATATTATGTTAAATTATGTTAAATGTTAAAACCTCATTCCCGCTTGACTTATAGTAATTTAATATATATATGATAATATGATATTATTATATTATATTATTATATTATATATATTTATATAAATATATATATATATTATAGTATTATAAATTACATATATATATATATAGTATATAATATACTTATATAATATATAATATAATTAATATATATATTATATATTATATATAATATATATATATATATTATAATTAAGTATATATTATTATATATTATAGATATATATATATTATATTATTATATATTATAATTTATTTATATATAGATATTATATAATATAAGTATATATATTAATATATAATATCATATATATATATATATGTAACGTAGAAATGTTAATATTTATTTATTATTTATATTTATCATATTGAAATATTTATAAATTATTTTATTATATAGTAAAGATTATATATATATAAATATTATCTTTTTTTCTTACGAATTGAGTTTCATTTATATCCTGTGTCCTATTATATACATATTATTATTAATATGAGTTTTTTTATATTTTCTTATTAAGTTCTCTATAAGTAGTAGCTCTTATAAATAATGTGCGTAAGGTCATAAGTGAAGTGTATTATGAGTTAGATAAAATATTGAATTTCGATGTATGTAAAACAGCCTCTAATAGTATAATGTGATAGTGGTTTCTAATGGTAACAGCATTTTCTCAAATGATTTTTCTCAACTAATTAAAATACAAGAAAAGTTATGAATAAAAATTTATACTATTAAGAAAGTATAGAGTGAACTAGTGATATAATTTTTATTTACGTTTATATACATAAACCTATTTATATAATTACGTGAATATAAATAAAATATATTACTCAGTACTACGTAATAAGTACATTCTCAATAGGTGAGCCCTAATATTACTATATTATATACGGTCAGATATATATTAATTTGAATTTTAAATATATAGGATAATTATAGTGTACTGACTTAATATATAATTTATTAGTAATTGATTATATATATATATATGTAATATATATTTAATAGGATAAATACATAAGATACTGCTAAATATTTATATTATATATATTTATACTTTTATATTATTAGTATTAGAAAGTGTTTATGAACTTTATTAAAGTTGAAAGGGAATCTGCTCAAGAGTCTTCATTCCTTACTTTAAAATTTTAGGTTTAAAGGTACTATTATTGATAAGGTATATAAAAAAGTATTACTAAATAAAACTAAGTTTATTCAATATATATATAGATAGATAATATTTAAATATAAAAATTTAGTACATTCAACTGAGGCCAAATTTACTTAATTTACTTATTGTAATGGACAGCATTAAATAGGGGTATTCTAACATTATTTTTTAAGATAGATTTAAAAATTTAGTATATCATAGATATATATCGAAGGATAGTCTGCAAGAAATTTTAGTTTTATAACATTAGAAGGGTTAATATACTATGTATGTAAATATTTATAGAAATCAATATATAACTCAATTCTTCTGGTATATATTAATATAATATAAGTAATAATAAGGCCATATAAATAATAGAGCTAATGAGGTGAGTTGTAGATATAATAGTAGGGTATATATTACATAATATACTCAATAAGTGGGCTTTAACATTGACTTTTCAAATTTGAGTCAATGGACACTCAGAATGTGTTAATGCCTAATATAGAAATGTGTCTGTTAAACGTGTAAAATTGAACTACGGATTCTTTCGAAAAGGAACGGAGTTTAGTATTAATATATTATATTATTTTGCCAACAAATTACGTGATGTATTTTAAACTTTATTATTTTATCCTTTAGTATGACAGATTTAAACTCTATACTTTTTGATTAACAAATAAATTGCAACAATTTCGAATGTATGCCTACAGAGATTATAATTGATATATAAAATGCAAAAAGAACTCACTAGAATGAGAAAAGAACTAGGCGACAAAAGATTGAAAAGACAATAAATGTATAGAAAAATAAACGCATAAGAAGAAGATTTTGCTCTACATAATCTGTATAATTCAATAGATCTATTCTCTAACATAAGCTTTCGGTAAATATATTTTTACCAACCGATAAGAAACTAATGCCGAACGCCATTATGAAATGCAAATTAGTCGAAAGAATATATTAAATTATATACTACGATGGTTTAAAAGTAGTTTGTACATTTAGTCCGAAGTGGTTAAACATCTGAAGGTAAATTATTTTGTGGGATTATGACACTATGATAAAATTTTTATGTCGCCTCTCGAAAAAAAGGGGTGATCTAATGAAATATCCAAGTGATTTGATAAAAACTGCATTCGGGTACTACATAGATATATTGGGATCTCTTATGAACGTGTTAAAATTTCATAATATTTCCTTAATTTAACAAAGGTTAATTTGGCTTAGAATTATAGATATACGAGGAGCAAATTTCTCTTCTCTAATGTTATGGTGATTATCTAAAAGATAGGTCTTACTGATTATACTCGCACTGAGTATTTATGAATAAGCGATTTCATATGTCAAAGCGTTAGGAATCGCCAAAAAATTGAAAAATACGTCTGAGAAGAGTTTCGTAATATACATCATACGCAAATTCCTACAACTAAATATAGAAATACGAAATTGATGGCGTTTATGTAAATACATCAGTATGCGAATGTGTAATCAATAGATACAAACTGTGAGATATATCATTAACAAGATATGTTTCAAAATCTGGGAAATTTGTGTAAGACATATATTTCAGTTCATTACAAATATTTTAGATTCTGATAAGTTCTATTTATCACATTTTCTAAATGCAAATTCATAAGGTCTTATCTCCACATTTAGATTCGATAATGTATATTACAAATTTTAATAAAAGCCATCGATTATATATTAAGCAAATACAATTGATTCAATTATTACATTTTAGTGTGCAATATTGCGATTTTACCAGAGACTGTGATATCATCTCTTAGAATATATATGCTACACTTGTGCTACACACTTAAGAATCTTGTTTTTTTGTGTGACATCTTAATGATTGTTTGATTTCCTTAGGTATATAACTAAAATAAATTATAGTTGTGAGTAAATACCCGTAATTTATACTCTCAATATCACCTGAATAACATGATAATGCGCAACGAGAAGTGTTAATGTAGAGCAAGGTTTATAGTTAACGGATTAGATATTAAATTAATAGTTACACAAGAATAGTATTTGAGAATTATATTAACTACTCCATGAAGACCCATTCTTAGTACTGTATTTATTTATTATGATTATATAGATTATAATTACTGACTAATATGTTAATAAAACTAATAAAGATAAAGAATGCTACCTATAGACCTAAGAGCATTAGTGTGGATATTGTAATGATAATAAATATTTTTGTTTCTATGTGAGAAAATATTTAATTAATTAATATACTGATATATAGTATGATCTATTTATAAAACTACACGATTATGAACTTCCTTCAAAACATAAATAGTTGTAAAAAAGTCTATAAATAGTATAGTTGTAATAAGCGATATAGTTAGTTCTTGATTTATTATATAAATCCTCGTGGTTTAACGAGGATAACGCGTTAATTCATATTCTCCAAAAGTTGTCACAGATAATACCTACCATTGCTGGGTAGATTGGAGACAAGAGTATATATAGATAGAATTATATTTATTATTTCCACCCGTGAATTTGAGGTTTTCGTTAATAATATCTATAATGTTTTTGAGTATCTATAGTGATAAGTAATCTCACTATATCATGCTAGGGCTAAATAATAATTAGATTAATTTATACATATTAAATATAGTACATCTCTGAAAAGTAGATTATATTAGTACGATATATAGTAATTTTAGTATATATACATCTATAACCAGTGAGGAAACTCATTTAAACTGGCAATAAACGTCACGTCCTTTTGAATAAAGCTATGTTATATATATGTGTTATATATGCATAAAGATGACTCAACCTGACATTTATGGCCTAGCCAGAATTTTTAAATAATTTTTTAAGTTAATGTGAGGTAAGCTATAAACAACAACTTTATTACTAGAAAATGCTTAACATATACATTAGGAATTCAAAAAGCAACGGACACTTCATCACTGCTCTCTATTCTAAAATCTTATACACTGTGAAATATTGACTATGGTACAACATTTCTTATATTTCACTAGTGATCCACCATAAGTGAAGAATATTCGTGTTCCATATAAGATTCTCCAGATAGGATGAGATAGATTAAGGTTACTATGTTAGTTAGGATAGATGAGATTAGATTTACAGCTGATATGATGGTATTGATAGATAGATATATACGTCTTAGATATTAGAGGTAGATAGCTAGAAGTTAATATTAGAATAGATAGAATATACTAGATAGATAGATAGTATTGATTAGAAAAATAAACATAAGATTTATGATAGATCCGAAAGAGAGAGAGAAGAGAGTGAGAGACAGAGAATGATATGTATGAGGTATCGATGTGACCGATGAGAGAGTGAGTTAAACGAGAGACTGAAGAGAGAGAGAGAGAGAGATATAACTTGACGCAGATAAGTGCACATGTTAGAGAGAGATGAAGAGAATCTCAGAGTATAATATTTTTATAATGTTATTATTTTAGTTCGATTTCGAGCGTGTCGAGGTGATACACGATATCTCACATGTATACTCTCGACTGCTAATATGAAGTATATTTCATCTGATCTACAAGACCGCGAGCAGAACGTGCTCGTGGTTAAGCTCATTGGCTATTCCAACGATATACTATGATAATGATGATGACTTTAAATGAGGAAGATTTGCAATGATACGCCGATGACGCACCGTGCAGTGAGCTTTGTAATACTCGTGACTCTAGTTTAGGAGTACAGGTAATGTTCGCTTCGTGATAGGTGAGAGAGATTATTTCCAAATCATTTAGTTGGCTGTTCCTCCTTTTACTTATATAAACGTTGGTCTATTTCTTTAGCAAAAAAAAAGTTTTTATCCTTTTAAAAATTATAAGACTAGTTGAATGTTTTTTTTATTACTTTTATTCCATTGTATCTACAATTTGCCATTAATCTGCTATAACAAGACTGTGGAGCAAAAATATATTAATAATTATATGATCATACTCGTTATTAGCCATTATAGAATTAATATCTAGTTCATACTTACAGAGAGCTTAAAAATAGATATTGGTGTAGAGTCTTAACCGATAACCTACTTGACCACTGTGAGCCTTACTTAAGACGTCACTGCCATCCTAGGTAACCGTTAGGAAGCTATTATATCGTGAGGGGATTGAGGTAGAAGGTTAGGTAAATCTCTCGAAAAGCAAGACGTATTTAGTCAATAATGAGTAAAATTTCTTAAGTGAACTAATAGGAAATAATATGGAGGTAAAAGTAACTAAAGATAAAAAAAAAAACTCACTCTCAAAATAACATTAGCTTAAGAAACGTATATGTAATATAATAATATAAGTAAAAATCAGAAAGTTAAAAGTTTTGATTATATATAATATAATATATAATATTCTTAGAAAACTGATTAGAAAGTAATGCCACATCTTTTAAGGAGCTAGTAACTGCATGCAGAGTGAAAGTAGTAAGATTAATCATTTTAATTTACAAAAGCATACAACATATTGATTTGAATTTTAACAATTTTTAAATATTTTTATCTCTTTTTCTAAATCCTTTTTTTGAAATATTGCTAAGTAATATATGTGAAATGTATGATATTGGTTATATTAACTATATCCATTAATCCTGGTACTACTCACTAATATTATCTTGATTTAATGAGTATATATAATATGATTTTTTAATGAGTTAATTATATTATATTTTTGATGGTTTATTCAATCCATATAGTTATTTTCCTAATTTATTATCATCAATTCTACACTAGTAATTTACCGTATTTACCTCTGAATTCAATATGCCCCGCGTTATATAATATATGTTAACCAATATCACTATATACCATGAGGTAGTATATATGTAATATGATTTTATTAGGTAGGTGGCAATTTGCTCATTAGTTAATGAAGTAATATTGATATAGATCGTCATTCATTATGATTGATTGTAACTGAAAACTCTGTGTTTCCTATCATTCAAATTTACTTGATATCGGTCTTATATATATTATATTAAGGTCATAATAGATATATATAGGTATAATATTTTTAAACGATGAAACACGTAATTACTTATTTATATAGGCTTTCTATGTAATGCAATAGTTTATTCCCTATATATAATTAGAAGTATAATTAAGATTGACCTATACTTAATTTTCTCTTAACTATATATAATATGTGAATGTGCATAATAATTCATTACGACTTTATAAGGCCTTTAAGATAACTATTATATAATAAATTATACAATAATAATTAGTAAATATCGCTAATAATATATCATACTGATACGAAGTAATATAAATAAGTAGTTAAACCTTTGAGTATATTAATTACCATATTAGTAGGTGAGATATAGTGAATGATAATATCTATATATTAATAAATGGCGATTATTATATATTGTCTTCACAATGAGAGCGCTACTATTATTTATTTACCATTCTCAGTCTATATAGATTACCTAAGAATATCGATTAAACACGGTAGTATCTATATAATCACTACCCATAATTCTGCACTATATTTATTAAACGTAATATGTTATATTTAAGCTCGTCAGCGTATATACGCAACATACTATTACAAGCTCTATACTACTCTCAGTAGTTTTTTCAACTATTCTTATTGAATAACATTTCTTTATGTTCGAAAAGTAAAATTATCATTAATTTATTATATATACATTATGGATATATATATATGAATATATGAGATAATAATAAAATACACTTTATAGTAACATTAATATGGTCAAAGTAATATATACTATATTATTCTCATGAAATCTACTCTTATAATGCAAATAAATTTTTTCAATTCATTTATAACTATTTTGGTAAGTATATATATACTGCTAGGGTTCTATATCGACCCATTAAATTATTTGACAAATATATTTTAATATTAAATCACAGTGTATACAGTAGCATAGTACCATCAATATAAGTTTTATATCTATGAGTTCTTTCTATGATATAGTGACTCATAATTATGCTAGTTCATTTTGTTGGGGCCTATATAATATATATTTATATTATAAAGGGTTCATTAACAATAAAAAAATCACTGTAATGAAAAAAAGGTCATGTAATTCATTTTTTCAATACTCATTTCTGTAGCTCTTTCTTAAAGATAAGGTGTATTGAAGCTTGCTGTACTTCAACATGTTGAGTTCCTATTTTAATTTATTTAAATTTCGTCTTAAAAATTTTTTATGAAAAATTCTTTTCAAGCAAAATAACAGTTACGCATACTTCAAGACAACAAAACAGGAAGAAAAGGCAGAAAGGTTAAATAAATAAATAAAAACTTTATTTTTCATATTTAGGGTAATCATTCTCCTCATTTACAAAGTTAATTTAAAGCGAAAAAAATGTAATTACACATGTTGATCAATGAAATTAGATAATTACACCTAATTAATGATATAAAATTTGAATACTCATGAGTAAAGAAAATGATCAATAGAGATGGAAACTATACCAATATAGATGTTTGAAAAAATTAGAAGTATCATATTGGATAGGAAGAAAAAAAACAAGGCAACTCGTTTACTAAGAGAAGAATTAGTTTCACTTGGCCCTGCGTCATAATATGGAGAGCGTGTTGGTTAGCTATGCTCTAATATATGACAGGATTAAAGAATATTCTTGCGTATTAAATACGTTAATAGGAGTGTGTTTGAGAGCAACCATTCAGAATTCTCGAATTTAGTTTAATTTTACACATTATTTTCATACGCTCAGCAAATAGATCGGCACATTAACACTATATTAAGCATAGTGACTATATTGACTAATGACTCCTTAGGCTAGCATACTTAATAACCATGTTATTAGAACAATCTGTATTTATGAATGACATGAGGACTTTTTGAGACCTTATATAATAAGTTAACTCAGTGATTTATGAAATAAAAACCAGTTAACTCTAAAGCGTATATTTTAAATATTCGTGTATTAATATGGTGTCTTATAAATTAGGAAAGTTATTTTTATATATAATATATCTATAGCCAGTTGATATTGTAGTAATTTGATATGAGCCTTTGTACTCGTATACATCACAATGTATCTTTGTACATAGCTACTAAAAAAATAAATATAAAATATAATCTATATTAATATACTTATGATGATAACTGTAATTATACCGTTATAGTGGTGGAAATATAATGATAGTAAGTCATACGAACAACGGTATAAGTTATACATTATTTATTTATCAAGAGATATATAAATTAGTATAATGAAATTAGTATTCGAATGCCTACTTAGTATGAACGAAATATCTTCTGGTAATTTTATGTAGTGTATATAATTAACAGTGAATAATGTGAATAGCTTATATATAAATCATATTAATCGTGAACACGTCAGAGAGGTCCAGAGCCAACGGTCATTGGCTTATACGTTTTCAAAGTCAAACCGGCAGTATATAGTTTTTATCGACCTTTGGCGATTCAAAAATTGTATATTAAATATGACCTAAGGAGGTATTTTCAACATAATTCCTTATGAATAAACTCATAAATTAGATAGATATTTTAACTCAATTTCTTTTCCCAACATAATATCACCCAGATACAATACGCTATATTGTTATATTGTGATATCTATATAAAGTAAATGGTGGACTTTATATATTATATATGTTTTACTATAAAGTGCTGATAATAGCAACTACCATCTAATAATTAATTATCTATATAAAATCAACCAAATCAATTTATATGTAATTAAGTCACTTCACACTATCTTACGTATATATATATATAATATATATATATATTATATAATATATATATATAAATAGTACTACTATGTGCTTTTCGTGTATTTGAAATAATATATATATATATATATATATAATATTATATAATAATATAGTAATATATATATAAGTATATATATATATACTTATATATATATAATATATATATATATATATATTATTATATAATATATATATATATATATTTATTAATATATATTACTATATATATTTAAATATAATATATATTAATTTAATATTATATAGTATATTATATATAATTATTAGTGTTTATTTGGAGTGTTATTTGTAATAATAAAAATGATCAATATATTTGTTTTTTTGGAAACGGTATGGTATACTATACTTTCATAATTATGGATCTGTGATGTTTATATTGCTAAGTGACCTATAATATAGTATATTTATAAATAATTTTCTTATATAATAAATATATTATATTAATTTATACTACACTAGTCCATTACTATTGGGTAATACTAGCTTATACAGGCACATTTTATGCTTATAAAGTGAGTTTTGTAATATAATTGAAGTTTCACTTTATCTGAAATTGGTGTATAGAATTCGTTTTTTTACTTATATTTTTTTTAGTTTTGTCGTACTAAAGATGGTCTTTTTGGCGGAAATCAAAACAATAACAGGAATATATTATGAATATTCCCCGTAGTGAAGACTGTCTCTGTGGGGAGAGGTCGTTTGTTAGTTTGCATTTCGCGATAACCGATGATGTCTCTTACTCATCCTCTGAGCAATGAGATATAGCAGTACAAATGTCCACTGTTTCTATTTCCACTCAATAACAATAAAAAGACTATTAATATATCCTATAGGTTTTAACTCTTTTTTTACGCGTGATATTCTACGCTGGGGGACACTGCCCTAGGATATCAATCGTTCAACCTTCAGATATATACAATGCTTGTGTGTACATTGATATCATTTGCTTGCTGCATTGTTGCGTCTCCCCTTATATCTCCATTTTTGTCCTTTCTCACAGAAAACATTCTAGCCATATTTTACTTTCGTTTTAACTTAACTATTTTTCTCTACTTCGATTTCATGAATGTTTCAAAAGTATGGAGTGGCACAACCTACTCAAATAACGTAATATAGAAAATTACTTACGCTTCTCTGAGCTAATTTATGACATTTCTTCTTCTAACTATCTAATATATGAATGCAAAATTACCCTTATATACCGACTTTTCACGTACAGGCTTCAAATATTACAATACTATGATTGGGCAATATGAGAGTATTTCTTTGTTTAAGTATATATACTCATTCTTTCGCCTGCTTTCTACTTAAAGGTCATATACCTATTAAGAAGGCGCACGGCATGAGCGGATCATACCCCTACTCTGGCCAGTCCGCATATTTTGCTTTTGAGGGGGTCTAGCCTCACACTTCGCCCTGGTTAAAATTGGCTTATTTCCACTATTCTCTCAAAATTTCCACGTACATATTCACCGTCTCACATAACGCTCGCATATAGAGTAGTAAATATATATATATTTTAATTCGATTGCTTCTCTTCAAAAGCTATAGTTGAATCCTTAACATTCACAGGTAAATTGGTTCTTGTGTCAAATATTTGGACGAAGCTTGACAGATATTAGATTCTATGGAGCTCTATCTAAATTATTATCTATCTTTATCTATATCTCTTATCTCTCTTGATCCATCAAGTATAGCAAACTTAATATATTTTCCATAGGGACGGCGCTCAAAGCATGGCTCGCTCTCCCTCTCTCGTTGTATGCTCTTATGAATCGATGAACCGTCTGCTCTTTTGTCTTCTTTTGCTATTTCTCCGCTGGATGTAAAATTGTGATAGTAGCGGCTTTATGCTGTAGTGATATAGTAATAAATTTCCTGAGTCAGTGTGAATCCTACTATTTTCCTCGCTCTCTCTCTCATATACAAAGATAGTCTGACACACTTCGCCTCATGCGTGTTATATCACTTTCTTACGGTAACTTCTGAAGCTTTCCCACAAGGGCTCTTTGCCTTTCTCTAAGGGAGGAGGGTGATCCTCTTCACTCTTAGAGTTCTCTATTGAAATCAAATAGCCAGAATAACATTCCTTTTCCGATCAAGCAATTTTTTCGCATTCTTGATTTTGTTTCTATAACATGACTTGGGTGAGACGTTTTGTAGTTGAGGTATCCTCTCTCCTCTCCTCTACTACTAACTTCTGCTCAACAACTCAATTCTCATCTTTTAACATTTTTTATTAATCTTATATATTTTATTGTACGCTGAAAAACAGAATAATACCTTTCATATGTTCTTTTTAAATCAAATATATTATTTATCTCCTTTGATTGGATTCAGACTCATAACTATGCACAATATTCGACTTGTTTTGGCGGATTTATTTAAGGTTTATATGAATGCGTTGCTTTCTCTATACAGCATTGCTAGATTAGCTCTTTGACAAGTTTTATTTATATCTCTGATATTTTAGATATGTCACTAGTGCAGCGTTAACAGATACTCTAAATAATAGATATGATTCTTTTACCTTTGATAAGGATACTTTAAATATCCACCAACACATTTGAGGTCACAATGTAGCTTTTAATGTATGCCAATTCAAAAATTTGCTGTAGTGCGAACATTCTAACATTATCGTTGCTATTTGTCGGAGATCTGGCTTGTACCCAATATATTTGTGTAGTGCTCGGATTTTCTCTCAGGATGAATGTCTCTGTGGCAATGCAAAATACCACTGCATTTATGGTTTATCCACCCTCCACTGTGTTACAGTATTGCCCCACAGACAACTCTGTTAAACAGACTAGGGCATCATATACTTCACTCATTTAGAGTATACGCCTAAATGATCTGAATGAGAATCATACCTCGTGTTGCTACGATCTAGTTCCTCATACGATGGTTCTCTTGAAGCCATTGACATCGATATTATACTTCTAATTGCGCCCATAACTATTTCTCCTTCCTCCATAAACATATAACTGTCCGCAAAATGATGGTTAATAAGCGCACCTTTATGACCATATTTGGTAGACTCCCCAAGTATTTTTTTACTACAAACACTATGGAACAAATACAAATTGAGCGATTTTGATCAAGTTCTGTCTGTTCGCTTAATTTGAGAGATACTATGTGAACAAATCTTGAAGAAATTCCGAACCACTGTAGCAAGTTAGTACTGTATTTTTGTCCAATTGCATAATATACATACATAATATGAACTTACCTATTACGTGACATTTATAGGTGAGTAAATAAGCTGAGTGTTAATGGATACTCCACTGCGACCAAAGGAGTTGGTTGGACCGTCGTGTTTAAAGTTATTTATATAGCAACCAGTCTAATCTCAATTTTGTGGAGAATATGTTCAGTATTTAAGTACCCATTAAGAGATTTAATTAACTATTAGTAATATAAAGTATCTAGTAATGACTCAGTTATTAATATTATATTGATATATACTTTGATATATAGTTATATTATGGCTATATTATGGGATAATAGTATAGTGTAATGAGAGGCTGCTTGCGAGGTATGGATTGTAGAAACTACGTTTTCTTCTTTATATGTCAATGACTTAGGTTGTAGAAAACAGTTATTACCAATCATTACCACATTATAGAGTATTTTTAGTGGTGTATCGATGGGTAACAGTGTTTGTGAATTTCTATACTATTCTCCTGAGAAAAACTGGGGTTCAGGAAAATCAACAAGTCCGGAGGAAAGAACTCGTTCCTCGGTCATGGAAGCACTCAGGCTCGTGGTTTTCATTGACTGCAGCTTATACCTATGTGAATTTTTCCTTAAAGAATTTTGATATTTACACCATGAAGAAGTAGCAGATATCTAATGCCTCTCCGGTTGCTTCTCAGCTCTTATTCTCTGGCCGCCATAGCCCAAACATGGTCAAATTCTCTTCATGCTGCTCTGGCCAACTTCTCCTATACTCGTCTATATAGGTGTTTGTTTACCCTAAAGTTCTCAGTATATATTTGACTCGTAGTGCCCTCATAGATCCCTTAATCTATAGATCATCCTAGATTAAGGGAGCTCATAATACACAAAAGTGAGAGCGGCCTAGATCTCACATTTAACCAAATAGCTTTTGCATATCCTCTTCACTATTACTGGACTTGTACTTTGATTGTTGACAACTAACTCTCAGTGCATACCACACATCGATACAAAAAATGTAAATTCCTGCCTCAACTTTTTGACACTTACTCTACTTGCAATTTTATAACATGTCTCTCATACATTGTAAAATAACATTAGATTTATCTATGCAATAAAATTTATAGACATATAGTTTCGATATGTTATATCATGATTACCAATCAACCCTGGCGCACTTATTAAGTATGACGTGACTCAACTATGCATAGCTAGTAGTAAAGCATATCGGTTCTATGATCTATATATATAGAATAGATATATATATATAGTCAGTAAACCACTAAGACGGTTTGAAATACCGTGAAAATATATATATTATTGAAAGCATATAGTATATGTTGTAGATATGATATTGATTTGGAATGATGGAAGTGGAACAGAACCAACCTTACTATTCACAATAGTCAATTGAACAAATCTTATAAGGATTTGCAAATAAGTAGTTAACTGGAAACCGTAAGTATAATGATGTACACAATTAAGCTTCTTTAGTATTGTACTACTACTATTTTTGAACTTACCCATACACACACTTCATAAGCGGTATTAAGAATATAAGAACCGCAAATTAAAGTCTACTGACTTCCTTTATTACTCAAAAATAATGGCTAGTAATGTATCAAAAGTGAGGATAAAAAGTAAATAGCTTAAATCAATAACTTATATATAGTGCTATTTGATATAAAATATGACGTCAATATTTGACACAAGAAAACATAATCATCTACAGGCGATCACGATTTTGCTTAAATATGTAAATTATCATTTAGCTTTGGAGCGTGTAGTTGATGAGTATATAGTATATATATAATAGAGTGTAGTAATAGGGTATATATATGGGATACTGTGATAATAGTGTAACTTAACCTCCTCTCCGGTGTTTTACAGTCATTGCTGTAAGACATCATAAACTGTAAAACCGAGTGATATAAATTGGTGAAAGGAAACATCTTCCTATTAAGATAGGCAAGATTTTTTTTTGAATGGCTACATACTTTTCTAGGTTCCAAAGATGGTTCCTTTGAGTGCATTTTGCATTTTATCATGGATGGCGATGATTGGCACACCTCCCTGTACCGACAGTGAGAAGAGGGTGAAGTTGTGTGTTCTGGTAAGCGCATTTGAAAGATCAAAGAACCATTGGAAATTTTCGTAACAGAAGGGTTTTTGGAAAGCAAAATTACCTTCAAGTCTTCGCTAAGAATCATATGCCTGTGTTCAGCTAGATTTTTTTTGATGGTCAAGTGTAAAATGAAAGTACGTTGGGAACAATGAGTCTATTGAGATTCACAGAGAAGGTGCAGTATTGGGTAAGTAAATTTAAAACTATGTTTACGATGATGGCTAACAATTCTTTGTTGTTGGACGAGCAGTATGAGCTGCCGGGGGTGACATGCCAGGAGGATTACAGATGGGGATAGGCTGTAGAAGTTCATGTGTAATGAATGGGAATCAAAGAGCCAAAAATTCATAGTGTACCCAAATTTAAATTTCAATAAATAATCCTTTAATCGCTACTTAAACAGTCGTAGTTAAATCCACCGTTTTCTGAGGCTGAGTTTAGTATGCAGACATATTTATATTAGGTAAGAGATCTTCATGTAGGTTTTGAACAAACAATAATTTTCCAATGGAGGTCCGATGTGGCCTGCTTAGCACCTCTTTTTTAAAGATGATTCAAACGTGTAAGTGAGGACATACGCAAACAAGAGCCAAACCTAATATTAAGTGGTGTTTTACAGACCATAAACAAATAGTAGGAAGCGTACCTCATTCGCACAGGTAGTTTCATATTCACCTCATTCGCACAGGTGGTTATTCATTCTCCCATAAGTAGGAGGGTATTAAGTATTAGCCTTCACCCACCCCTCTTGGGTAGAAGAAAAATTAATAAATAGATTAGATGAGTAAATTTGAGGCTACTCAACCACCTTTCCCTCAATTGGTTGGTTGCTCAGTCAAAGCAAATTGAGCTTTTCTAACCAAGCGGATTAGTTACACAGATTAATTATTTGAGTTTGATTGTAAACTCTGCTTCGACTCAAGTCATCAGGACAATTCTAGCCATCGCGGGTCTGGTCTTTAATCCAGATGTTCAGGAATTTTCAAAGTAAGAAGAAATTATAAAATGTGATTTTTATACGTTGGAAAAGAGGGTACTGTTACAAACTTTGTCTAGATTAAAGTGAGAGTAATATAAACCAAGCGACAAACCAACCAATCTCAGGTGTTCGTGGAGGGTTAGTATCACTACATAATGTGTAATGTTCGAGTTTCTGTTTGTGTTTCTAGGGAGGATGATGAAATATAAATTTGTTGGTGATGTTACTAACTTAAAATATATAATAGCCAGACAGAAAATCTCAACACTAAGAATACATTCAAATATAAACAATGATGAAAAAATTCATCCATTTGTGTTCAGATTTTAAGAAATTGGTGTGTTAGGTTTAAGAAGAAATTATAATATTTTAACTTTTGATACAGAATGAGAAAAAACAACGCTACTGGCGAGATACTTTTATGTTCATAAATTATTAAAGTATTCCTTTTTTTTGTTCTAATGGGGATAATCTGTATCATAAAGAGAATTGTATTTTATATTACTAGATTTTTTTTTTATATTTATATTTTTACTTTTTCGGGCCACAAGTGCTTTTGTATTTATAAACGCACTTTCTCTTTATAGGAAGCACAAAATAGCGGTGAACTAGAAAAGGTAAATGAAATTTTAATCAATATATATATAATTTTTACAAAATAATAAAAAAATTTAAATAATATGAAATAATTAAATAATATATAAATAATTAAACTATTATTAATTAAAATTAATAATAAAATAATAATAATAAATACATTAATAATAAATTACATAATAAATTAAATCAATAATAATAATAAATTCAACTGCCAACCTTGTACAACAGAACTGGAGTGGGTGCGCAAACATGCCCTAGAGATCCAAGGCATGCATGAGCTTTCTTTGGTTATAAATAAAACATGCGTAGCTGATCCAACCCCCCAGAGAATACACGTGCCTAAATGTCCTCGTGTAATCACCTTCTAAACATACCGCAAAAGCGGAATTGGGGAAATTTCCTTCTGCCCCCAACTACACGGATATAATAATTATATAATAAAATAATTAGAAATAATAAGATAATAAAGATAATAATCTTATACATAATATAATAATTAATAATAATAAAATAAAAATAAAACATAATAAATATATAATTAATCTAACATTAAAAAAAACAAAATCAAATAATAATATAATAATAATTAAAATAATAATAATCAGTTATGAAAAAATAATATATCATCACTAATACTAACACTCTCTGTTACCATGCGGGTAACAATAAAACTGAGCATTTGGGGTTCGGTTCCGCTAAACACTAATTTAATAAAGTATCTATTAGAACAGCTCAGCATGGCCTCAATGATTTCTGTGATTAGCTTGTGCATCTAATCTCTATCCCCCATTCTAGAAACCAAAAGGTAAATCATGTATATTGACTCCAATTATGGTAACGATATGAATATATGAAAAGGAAAATATATGCAGTAATAATATATTATTCATGTTATGAGATAATTTTGTGGTGACGACATAGAAATTATGGATGAAAGAGTTAGAATGTGTTGCATCTACATCCAATTCCTTGCTTCACTGACTTGACCTGTAAATGAAGTTTCAATCTACTTCTTCAACAAATAGTCACTTCAACAACAAATATTACAACAAGCCCCCACACGAAGAAAAAGCTAAAACTGAAAATACAAAATGCAAATCAATAATTCAAAACATCAAATAATAATAATAAAATATATAATAATAATAAATAATAATAATAATATAATAATTAATAATAATCAATAATAATTAATAATAAATTATTTTTCTTTTTCAACAAGCATTTTTTAAATTACTCTACCTATTTGAGTATTTATAATGTAATGGAGAAAGTCTAAATATAATTCATAATAGGTACCATATACGCAGCAATTATTTATGACATATTGATGATAAATCTATTACAAAAAGGATAAGATCATTTGTGCCTCTAATCACCATTAATTCAAATATATCAAAGCGAAAAAAAAGAAGTAAAATATATGTAATAATACTTAGATATCATACTATATATATATTAATATAAGTAAATATAATAGTAACCATACCAGAATACATTTAGAGCATTAATATCCGATCTGTTAAATATCTTCAAAAGATTTTAAGAAATAACATAAAATCATGTCTTAGAGCAGATTGGTGCAACTTTGTATGTCCCTTCCTATTGTCTTTTGTTTTATTTTAATTCAAAACTTAATTAGCAAATTGATTTTCACATCCAACATATAACAGTATATTTGTGTCTCTGTATTATTTTATAATTTATATTATTCATCATATATAAATATTATACAATATAATATATATAGATATATATAATAGTATATATATATATAAGATAATATATATATATATATCTAACTACCCTCGCGGAGAGCTAGTAGCGAGAGTTCGCAATCTCAAACAACTTTCAGAGTAGGAGGGAACTCTTTTTCTATTTCGAACACTAAGTTGATACTGTGAATTAAATACATTAACAAAAAAAGGATAAATTATTTAAAAATGAAATTCCTTTGCAGCTCTAGAAGTAGTGCAGGCGCGTGATGATATGTTGGTGAACAAGATATTCCAACTGTAGCAAGATTTCACCAATTTATCAATCATTATGCCAAATCCGATTATATAATTATTAATAATATTATAATTATACATTTAAATTATTAATAATTATAATTTAATATTATATTAATATTATAATATATAGAAATTATCTTAAATATATAATCATCAGTAGTAGTAAATGAACACTCTAATGTATAATTACTTATATGGTTCTGTGTACATGGAAAGTCTAAAACTCATTGCATTAGATATTTTAATTTTATACATCGATATATATTTATAATATATTTTATTATAATTAGTATCTTATTTATTCACACAGAAGAATATATGCATTTATAAGTGTGGCCGGGACCATGCACCCGTAGCTTACGGAGCAATACAGCCTCCAAACTTTACATTTGGATCTCGAATATTAACCGGGGATTTTCTTATGAAACTGGTTTTTAACCCATCATCAACCCCAGAAATACTCCTCATATCCATATCAATGCCTTTCAAACATATCACCCGATTATTGCATCATTAAAATATTTTTAGTTTACCCTGATCATCCTGCACATATGATCAACTCGACAGAAAATTCTTGAGCTCTCTCTACATTTTGAATTAAAACCCGAAGTATTAAATAAGGATTTTCTTCTATCCCTGTTTCTCATTCCTATCATACTTCCTATAGTCTAATCATATACTATCTATTATGTTTCTATCACGTTATTCTTCACAATCAGGTTAAAACTCAATTTAAAACCTCTTAACAAAAGGTTGCACCTCGATTCCACTGACTATATTATTATTATTCCGATTCATATAATATAAACCTTTATATAGTATTAAGGTATATATTTTTTTTTCTCGATATTATTATTATTATTATTATATACTACTATTATTTATTATTATTATTATTATTATTCGATTGATTTTATTACATATTATTGATATTATATATTTATTATTATTATTAAATGATTATATATTATTTATTATTATACTTATTATATTATTATTAATTATTATTATTATTATTATTAATTATTTTATTATTATTATTATTATTATTATTCCATTATTATCGATTTATTAACATTCTCATTGTTCGCTGTATTGTCCTTATATTTTAACATTTTTATTTGCTTAATACTATTCTGATGGTCACCCTAATTATTCATTACTATTATTATATTCTGATTATTATTATTATTATTATTAATTATTATATATTATTATTATTATTATTATTATTTTCATCATACTAATTAATTTATTTTATGATAATTTATTCTAATCTATTATAATTCATATATATTAGTTGATCAAATATTTCTACTATTTTTATTAATTTTATATGTATTCATTGTTTTATTTACTTTTAATTTAATGTATTTCATCTTATTTAAAAATTGGTTGATTTATATATTAATTATGTATTATTATTAATTATATTATTATTATATTATCTCACATATTTGATGCACACTATAGTGATTCTTATTAAGATTATATGGTAAACCATTATTTTATTACTTAACACTCTCCATCTATCAATCACGTTTCCATTAATTGATTATATATTAAATTTGTTTCAATATTATTCATTTTCATATATTCGTGATTATTATCTATTATTATTATTTTTAATTTTCATAATTTTAACTATTAGTTATTAATTATTATTTATATCTTATTACTTAATATATATTATAGATATAATTTTTTTTTTATTATTATTTCGTTAGATTGCAACGCAAATTTTTTTCTCCAGAGTCGCCCACGATATTATTGAGTTCCATTATATTCGGAAACATTATTACTTTCATCTATCAGAGAAAATGTATGAATTTTCTATAATGAATATTTTGTAGTTGTCTTTTTCCTTTTATTCACCATGAATGAGTTCTACACTGTACTTGGAGTTACATAAGGAAACGATTTCTTAAGTATGCTAAAAGATTGACCTAAAGAAACACTTATTGAACATTTTAATCCAAAACGACGATAGCATTTTTAACTTTGGTTGATAAAAGTCAAGTAGTGGAAATTAGTAAAATTTCAACAAATTATAGTATGTCATACAAATGATATCTGGACACACTAGAAAAAGAATATATAATAAATATAAGTATATGTAGTAATAAGATATATATATATATATACATTAGTAATATATAATATACTATATCATATATATATTATATTATCTATTTATAATAATAAAAGTGTAAAATATATAATATTAAGTATAATATGGTTGGAGGTGTGTAGAGAGAGAAATAGTAAATAAGATTATATTATATATACTAATTACTCACATATACACTCTCAAAGTTTAAAATTTGTCAATAGAAAAATAAAACTAATATACTATTTGATTTCTTGGTATGGTTAAGTTAGTATTAAACCGTAATAAAAAAAACATTTATACATTTATAGTCATAAATATAATTATGGATTAATGAAAAATAATTACGAGAATTCTTAAAAGGATAATAAATAAATATTAAAAATAAGTACACTAAAAATAATAAAAATCATAATTATATATATTATACTTAAATAATAACTTTATTAAAATAACATTTTTATTTATGAAAAAATATATATATATATAGTTATAGAAGCAAAGTATTATTCAGCGTATTTAGAATATATCATGAAAAACCTAAATAAAACATAAATATATATAAATTGGTATATCCATCTTATATTTAGTATTGATCAACATAGCTCTATAACTTTATAGCAATATACACAAACATAGGTATATATAAGTAATATTACAGAATGATAAAAGCCGCTATATTGCAATTAGTACTGATTTTGGTTTAAGTATTGTAGCCTCAACCTACGTTTAGACATATAATAACTCATTATTTATAGCTTACGTTTGTACTATAGTTAGTTATTATGATGGTTGACATATTTTACTCATAGCGTAGCATATATATGTTCTATATTTTTAACTGCATCTGCCCTTAACATGAGCCTAACAATATCTTTCAGAACTGTAGAAGTATCGGATATAGAGGTTACTATACCCACGGTATCAGATAGAATATGATGAATTAGAGTGAGAGATGAGACCTAAAGGAGGTAGATTAGAATGTCACACTAAGAAATATGAGTAATGATAATCTATAACGTTAGAAGAGTAGTGAGATAGATAAGAATTATTACGTAATTAGATAGCATATAAGTGTAATGTAGTATTGAGAAGTTATGTAGCCTTGCATGTATTAAATTAATGAGGACGTTTAAGCACATTGTCACAGATCAGAGGGTTGAGATCCAGAGACCAAGCCAGATACTGCAATTCGGGCTCCACTTACATATTACCATATTATAAACTCTATAATAGGGATACTGGTTTATAATGTGTTGGATATATATGATTATGATACTCTATAATTCGCTATATATAAAAAGGTTCGCCGAAAGCCCTTATTTAATCAAAATGTCACTTTTGTCATTATTACAGAACGTCACTCCTCTCAACGGAGGCTCACGCTATTAAATAGAAAAAGCATTTCAATAATATATTCTATATTATTATAATGCTATTCTGATTAGACACCTCTGCGATGACCAATATTTGACCATAGCTTGCTTACTCAATGTCCTCAAATTGCTATGTAAAGATTAACACAGAGTGTAGTTGAGAAGGACTATAAGGATAATGAGAGAGTGGAATTCGATAATTGCGAGTGCTTCACATTAGAATGAAACTTATAATAATTATCAATTATGAATTAGTTCTTTTGAGTTAACACACATATGAAAATGAGGTGTGTATAGATACGTAATAAAACCCTGAGTATTTTATATGATTATATTATTATATATGTAAACATTATTTCTTCCTACGCCTCAATTCAAAACACGTATTACAGCTATCTTGCGCATTTTTATTTTACGTACAGCTAAACCTTATAACACCGAAAATCAAATATATATAAAAAAATTTTACTTTGAAGACAAAGCCATTCAATAATCTAGGTAATATATATATTTATATATTTATATATTTTTTTTTTTTTTTTTTGCAAGTCCAGGATTTTTACATAATCTATCATACAACTATTATATTAAATCTTATTATTTTTTTAGGAGATAACATATATAAACTAATAAATTTATCACTATACTGCTCACTCCCACACACGGGTATGACTGATATAATGGCTGTGACGAATATATGTTTTAGTGATGTCGAATATTATCTATATATTATAACTCTCCTATTATCTTTCCAAATACGAAGCCTAATATGGTGACTCTTTCTTAGTAAACTTTTTTTACGACTCACGGAGATACTACAAAGAAACAATCACACATATTCTAATCCCACAAGAGAAGTCTTATAGTACAGATAAAACAAAACAAAGACTCATACCAAGCTCACGATGCAACGGTGACTTAAGCCAGATGAATTCTCGATAACAATCAAAATCTAGTGAATTCACAAACTTCTAGTATTCATCTTGTTATAAGAATAGAGCTCTTTGATAAATAATATTTTTTCAGGCTTAAGAGATATATAGACAAGTAATAGAAAAATAGAGCTGTATAATCTCATATGATTGATCTTCTACACGTACCTCACAATTACAATAGCTCCTGAAATGAGCTTGTATGTTTGAGTTAGAATAACGTGTCCCATATGACGTCACAAACTAATATATAGGGGACTCACAGATGATCGATATATCCTAGAAACTAGTCTATCTAACTGCTATTCTAAGAGAACTCGCTTATTTCATGTTCACAAAACGTGAAATAAGTATGATACAAAGATAGATGCTTCTCTCATTCTTTGCGATCAAATCTATGAGATATTCACTGACAAATCGAACGTGTTATAACTTAAGTTCTTGGGTTATCATTTAACTACATCAATGTATCAAAACCCTGAGTATAGCTCTCACATAGTAATTAGCTACATGCCCTAATATTTATACTTCTAAGGACGGGTAGGCCGCACACTTATATTATACCCATATTAGCCCTACTAACCATAAGAATCTTACTTACCAATAGATAGCATAATCATTAGAGTTAACAACTCACGCGTAAAAAAAAAAGAAATATAGATATTGACACTATATCTCTCTACTATATTAAATCAAGCTGATCACACCATATAAGAGGAATAACAGAAAACCAACCCAACACGCGACTACATGATCGACACAACTCACACGGAGCGGTACTATGACAAATAGTATATAATTATATACTAATATCAAACACATATTGATAAATATACCCATATAACTCCCACGCACCAACATATAGACACAGGAATATCTTGAAACTTACACTAGTTCAAAAAAAAATGCACGGATTCTTGCCATAAATAAATCCTAAAGTACATAACGCAATCAGCCGCAAGATTATCGATAAGTAAATGATATATATACGGACCAAGCACCTATATAATTATAGGAACATAAGACCAAACACAAAAAAAATTATAACACAATTTCATATGACTAAATTATGTCACAAAATTCTCACGCCAAAGACATAACAATAAACCATAAAACTCTCTGATATACATACCCGCATAATTTAAGATTACAAAGGATCGCTACCTATTGCTCATAGTATAAATTCCTGTTGTCCAAGAACTAACTCAAAATATACGATTTATCACAAACATTATACACCTATTACAAATATGTATTAGTATCTCAGGCGACGGACACAGTCTCCACGTCACACCTCTCGAGTGTACTGAATAGATATCATACTCCACGCAGTCCTATCAGCAAAATCTAGTATATAGTGCGATAAAAGAAACTCCCCCAGGTTCGGGTAATGCTCATAAGAAGTAAGTTTAAGTGATTGTCAGGAACAGCGAAGAATTGATGTGAGCGAGAAAGAAGCGAATGGTAAATGTTATGAAAATGTGTAAAAGAGAAGAGTGTAGAATCATAGATGAGTTGTTAGGTAGATGTTTGGCTTATAGCTAAAAGGTATTGACAGTTTGTAAAGTAGTAGGGAGAAACTACCTCATTAAAATATGACCGTTTCTAGACCGCTCAATAGAAGTTGAAAAAAGACTACTATTATTTATTGTTAACTTCATATTTACTTCTAAATCAAAAATCTGGAGGACAAGTAATAAAATACGTAGATATATTAGAGAAGATTTGAATTATATGTACAGAAGATTATATTTAATTGACGCGGGAGGAATAAGAATATGGGCTCTAGCCAGTTAGCAATTATAATTGAATTACGCATCCTCACTCTAAGCGTATTAATAAATATAAATTATAATAAGTAAATATATAATTATTAATAAAATAATCAAATAAATATATTTTTTTCTTTAATCAAACACATAAATAAGATATATATTAATATATACTAAAACAATATATTAATATCTTATTGTTATGTATACTCATTTTTTTTGTAATTTTCATTGTAAATTGATTAGTTATTTTAATTTAATATTTTATATAGTATATGATATTAGAATAATAATATATATATATATATTAATAATATTAATATAATATATAATATATATATATATATATATACTTATAATATAAAATATTAATAAAATTGATTATAATTATATATTATATATTAATATATTATTTAATATATATATTAATGATAGTAAAAAAGAATAGACTTGTATAATAGATAGCATATCATCACATAACTCCATTCCTATCCTTATAGTAATTAAATATAAATTAGAATCTAGCTCCCAATACACGCTCAGGATATATATTCATAGGCCTTCACATTTGCACAATAAAGCATCTGCTTAAACAAATGGAATCATTTCTCACATTACTAACCATAAGATACTGAAGTCATCGACAATGACTATTACATAAGCTTTCAATATGCACTAACGTTACAATACCATTAAGTAAAAAAATAATATGTTATAAAAAAAAAATGACTTACTCAAAAATAAAATAAATACTTTTGAGGAATAAAAATGTAATATATAATTAAATACAAAATGATAAAATTAAATTAAAGCTACATATACCAGATCTCAATGCTGTGACATAAATTAAAGGTTTAGTTGACGACAAGGTTTAGATCGTTGAACGTGGCCTGAGTTTATTGTGAATATTTAATAGTTACAGGCTCTAGCTAATAAGCAGGGTGGCTCACGCAATCATTTATCTGGGATAAGTAAGGTTCTTCATTCTAATAATCGATACGCTCATATCTCCTCTCACTCCACATATGCCTAGACTCATAGTCAACCAATAACTTTCACGGGTTTAATTCCGGCTTATATATCTATTATTCTGACTTTTTCGATTCGACTATATAAGCTTTTCACAGTTTTATCAGGGTTCATTATAATAAATTAGTGATTATTATACTAACAGTTAATGTATGTATAAGATGACCTCGGTGCTTAATTAATAAAAGCATGTATAAGGACCATTTAATTAATAAATTTGTATGTTTATTTTAGCTCGATAACAGGCTTACTTAAGGTAATTTCACAACCTATTTTGATATGATTACAATATACGTAGAAATAACATTACATTTATTATTTATAAAATAATGATAAATAAATATACATTAATTTCTCATTTATTTCTACACTCTCAACCCCTATAATAATAATCTCATGGAGAAAGAGTCGGTTCACGGGTATAATGTAGTCTTAGGTGACATGGCAATTTTGACTGGTCAATAGAAATTGAACCCCACCGATGTAAGGTTGCTAAGAGAGTGGAAGGGCATAAAAAATACTTAAGAAAAGATGAGATTAATAGGCTTTTTATTGAAGATCATTCTTACTTATATAATTAAGTTTCGAAAAAAGTAAAATTTCTTTCTAGATCCATAAGTGATAGAATCCCATCTTTCTATGTGGGTTCAGAAATGAAGGAGAAGAAATAATGATACTATCAAACTTGAATTTCAGTATAAACTCGTAAATTAAAACTCGTAAATTTTGACTATTCTCGTTTTATTTGGATGATGCATTTATCATATGGGTCTTATGGACTCTTTATAAACTTACAAAGTTAATGCTTCATTATAAATATCTTGTCTTTGATGTGACTACCTAATACAAAGTAATCAGTAATAATAACTTAATATACTATAGACTTATTAATAAATTGAAGATATGTACTTTAGATAATGGAGCAAGGAAGAAGAAGAGTGATTATATGAAAGAAGATATTTGTGTGACTTCAGGTATAGGTTAGGTTGTGTTTTATTAGGTATTGTCACAGATATTATTATTCATACTCTAATAGTATATTAATTAAACTAATATATAGAATATACTGAAGAAAACGAATAGAGTATTGGAAATAGTAACACTGTTACCTAGTTGTGACTGAGATAGGTTTCTAGACGTTTAGATTAATGTTAAGCTGGAGAGATACTTAGAAATTTTATCGTTATTTAGTCATAAAATAATACTTTAAGAACTATTAAAAATATAAAACTAGAGTTAAAAAAAAAACATACAATTAGAAGACATAGTAATAATAACTAGTTGAGAGTCAGGTTCTATTAACCTGAATAAAAGAAGATCAATGAAAAACATATGATTAAGAGAGGTAATATTTAGTGTAGTATTATTTATTTTATATATAATAGAGATTAGTTTCTTCACGAAATTTGAATAAGTATGAGATTCGATATTATTAGTAGTAGGGGAATCATGCGTCATCAAGTAATCAAAGCACGGAGGGAGGGGGAAGTAGGGGGATAAGGATGTAGATGTGTCGTCTACAATGACCACAAAACAGAAAAGATAGTATATGAAAATGACGGTAAATTCAAAACGAGGCAAATCCCAGCCGTACACCACATTTATATTACTTTAATGAGTAATCGACTCAGTCAAATAAATACCCCAAGCTATCACACGGTACGGCGGACTCACTATGAATTCTCAATAGTTCATCCTTATGGCCACAACCCCAAAATCCCCCATCATAATAAATATGTCACCTCTCTTTCTCGCCTTCTCGCAACTTCACACATTTCTCTCCTCCATCATCTTTTTTTTGCG
>JABUQX010015649.1:50000-53145 GCA_015478945.1 Trachelipus rathkii | reverse complement strand
GGGAGATATTGCTGCAAACATACATGTAAGTTATTCACGTTTCAGGGTAAATTGAAAAATTCTTTCTGTAGCCCTTATCACATCAACGAGTTGCAGGAACTTGGTTACCAAACAGATTTTCCTGCAAAAGTTAGCTTTGTGTCGATGGATGCATACAGAAAAATTTGCTAGATCAATTCTCACTCATTTAGGCAGAAAATTATTTGTTCACTCGATGAGGCAATATTTTTTCATGAGACGCCATATTGAACTTCCACAACAATCACATATGGGCTGATGAGAACCCACATGCAATAGTTGAAGCCGCCATCAACACCAGTTTTCATTGAATGTATGGGTCGGAATTGTTGGCGACCATTGATAGGTCCATTCTTTTTACCAGCGAGGCTTACTGGAGACGTTTATCGCCAATTTCTTGAACATGACTTGCCTACACTACTGGAAGACCATTACAATTAAGATTGAAAATGTATTTCATGCACGACGGCGCTCCAGCTCATTTCAGTTTAGTTGCTCGTAACTATTTGAACAATGTATATCCACGCCGTTGGATAGGTCGAGGAGGTACAGAACCTTGGCCTCCGCGGTCTCCAGACCTAAATGCATTGGATTTCTTCTTGTGGGGTCACCTGAAACATTTGGTTTATACAGCAACAGTTGAAAGTCCCGAAGAATTAAGGGCTCGCATAATCGCATCTTGTGACACAATTCGGCACACACACGGTATATTTGAACGTGTCCGCCAATCAATGCGTTGCAGAATAGAGGCTTGTATTGCCGCTGGGGGTGCTCATTTTCAACATTTGTTATAACTTTAGTGCACCATTGCTTCGTACTATTTCTGTTCTATATTTTCTTCTGTGCAGTAATGTATGTATTCTTAAAATTGAATAAATTGAATGAATTTGTTAATTACCTTTCCAAATTTAGTTACTGTTTATTGTAATTTAATGTTTAAATAGGTTTCATCACCTTGTATCGCTTGGAACGAGGCGTTTTCGTGATGTTAGTTGAACCATTCATTTTATATTTAGCAAGGAAATATCATGCCTGATTTTTTCGCAATATTAATGATACACCTGTATATATAATATATATAATATAATATTATATTATATCTATATATATATATATATATATATATATATATATATATATATATATATATATATATATATATATATATATATATATATATATATATATATATATATATATATATATATATAGTAGAGAGAGGAGAGAGAGAGAGAGAGAGAAATTTTTAAAATAGTTTTTTTTTCAATTAATCGTCATCGTCATCGTCATCGTCATCGTCATCGGCAAAATTTGCTCTAATCGTCATCGTCATCGTCATCGGCAAAAATTTCAATATCGTCCCATCATAATATATAATATATATATTATAGTACCTATAACAAATATATATATATATATATATATATATATATATATATATATATCTATAGTATATATATTATAAATTATTAGGGATGTACGCGGAACCAGGTTCCGGGCGGAACTTCCGGCCGGAACCTCGATTTTTTGGAAGTTCCGGTTCCGGCCGGAACTAACTTGGTTCCGGCCGGAACTAACCGGAACTTTCTACTTTTTTCAAATGTCTTTCTTAATAAAATTCAGTAATTGATTTGTCATTTACACAGTTATGATTATGCATAAAAAGTAATATTGAAAATTTGATATACAGTCGTCCCTCGTAGAACGCGGGGGGTTAGGTTCCTGACCCCCCGCGTTATAGGCGATATCGCGTATAACTTTAAACCCCCTGAAAAATCATTAATTTTAAGAAATAATGCATGTGACTTAGGTGAATAAAATAGCAGCAGTATTTTATTTATCCTTAATAATAATTGAAAATAAATTTGCAGATACAATGTTATTACAGAACCAGTATATAAACATATTTTTATTGCTAAAGTTAATTAGTTAGGATATTTTATTACATTAGCAGTACAGTATCTATCATTCTTAAAAATGAGCAAAAAAGTTTTTTAAGTTTTTTTTAATGAAAAAATATACAATGTTACAAACAAACCTTTTAAAAAATTTGAAGAAAAAATTATTTTTTATAATATTTAACTTGAATAGCTCTGAGGACTGGGTATAATAAAATTTTTAAGTTTAGCCAAATTGAGCACAAAAATGTTTCTTTTTCAAATTGTAAATGAAAAGTTGGGTTTGTATAAGAGATGAAGGCAGTCCAGAATCTGTAGGTTGTATTGGCTGCTTTTTTGAGAAATCGTTATCAGTAATCTGACGGCTTTTGCCCTTTTTAGCTCACCAAATATTTTTTTTTTTTTCTTTGTTTTTTTTTATTTAGCATATGTATGTATTAATTTTTATTTATTTTTTGCAATTTTAATTTTAATTTTTATCTTTTTAACATATGTATTGCAGAAAAATTTTAATTTTATTTTTGTATTTTTGTAATTTTAATTTTTCTTTTATTATCTTTTTGGCAACCGCGGTTATAGCAAGATCGCGTTCTATAAGACCGCGTTCTACGAGGGACGACTGTAATAATAATTAATGATAAAATGACCTTCGACTCTATACTTTCGAAAATAAATATGAAACAATATTTTCACACTCGAACGGTAGCTTTAATACTCTAAAATGGGGTTGGGGATATTTTTGATTTTTTGAGATTTTTTTAATTTATTTTATTTTTTTGACACAAATTGCTTTTTTAAATTATTATTTTATAAAATTGAGTTAATAATCCTAATTATTGCCTAATTAATAATAAGCTTGGTCAATATAATTATTTAGTTTTAATTATAGTTATTTAAATTTAAAATTATATATTATATTATATATATTATATATATATATATATATATATATATATATTATATAAATATATATATATATATATATATATATATATATATATATATATATTATATATATGTATATATATATTATATATATATATTATATATATTATACTGTATAATATTCTGATTATCTAATTTTATTTTATTTTCCTTTATTCAAAATGACTTGAAACCACATTGATGAATTGCGGTATTAGCAAGATCGCGTTCTATAAGACCGCGTTTAATTAGGTAATAGCTAGGATTAATTATTAATTTAGAAAAAAAGTGGTCTAAAAAATTTA
>JABUQX010015649.1:30000-35000 GCA_015478945.1 Trachelipus rathkii | reverse complement strand
TGAATTTGAAAGTGACTAGATGCGGAGAACTCACCTTGGGAACTGGCATTAAAGTCGGGGATTCTGTTGAGAATCTCCGGTGAACAGAGGTAGGCACTCGAGAGTGCACTTTATAATAATTCTGTAAATTGTTTTCCATATATACCATACAGTATTTGAGGTTATTAATTTATTAATTACTTAATTACGCAATTGGCAAAGAAACTATTTACTATTCATTCAAATTGCGTGTAAAATAAACTACAGAGAAAATCCACTTTACTTACTCAAGTAATATAATTTGGCATGAGTTATCTCTGTTGCATAATATATATATATATATATATATATATCTATTTATATTTATAATATATATATATATATATAATATATATATATATATATTATATATATATATATATATAGTATATTTATATATTTATATATATATATAGTATATATATATAATTAATATATAATATATATATATATTATATATATATATATATATATATATATATATATATATATATATATATATAATATTATATATCTCCACCGGGGCAGTGGAATTGAGCGCCTCACCCCATCACACAAACCCCTGTGCGTCGACAAATAACTATTATATATATATATATATTATATATATATATATATATATATATATATATATATAATATTATAATTATATATATATAGTATATATATATAATATATTATATATATATATATATATATTATGTATTATATATATATATTATATATATATATATACTATATATATTATATATATATATATATATATATATATATATAAATCTATATATATATATATTATATTATATATTAATATATATATATATATATATTTATATATATATATAATATTATTATATATATATATATATATATACTTATATATAATATATATATATATATATATATATATATTATATATGTTATATATATATAGTATATATATTATATATATATATATTATATATAATATATATATATATATATATATATATATATATATATATATATATATATATATATATATATATATATATATTTATTTATTACCACTCACGTAATTATAAAATAATGGGAAAATCAACGCAATCCCAAGCCTAACAGAAATCTCTGAGGTAAGTGAGCAGAAGACGGAGGTATTAAAGAGAGGAAAGATTAAATACAGCAGGAAAAACATATGAAGTCAGGGAGTTCCAAAGAAGAGAGGTGGCTAGAAAAAAGGAGGCACCACAATGAACAAGTTTGTGGTTCCCAAATTTCACACATAATTCATGAGAAAGCAGGACACACCAAGTGCTTCGAGGGTGACGCAATGGTGATGGAATGCGAGAGGTCAACTTCCCAGAAGCATCCTGATGTTGTAGTACCAATAATAAAGAGATAGTGCAGCAACGTCACGTCGAAGAGATAGAAGGAAAAGGGAGTTTGAAGGTAGGAGCAGGTTAAATTATTAGCATTTTATCTTTAAACTCAACCCTATTCAAAAGAAGGGTGGAACCTGAGTTCCATCCAAATGCAGGACCAATACTCCATAAAAGGGTGGATAAGACAATTATATAATTGGAGACACTGTTTGGAAGAAAAAATCATTCTGCAACTTGAACAGAACTCCCAGCTTTTTTGAGGCCACCTTACAACTATTGTGAAATGTGGCCTCCAACATAGTATATTGTTTATGGTCGACTAAAAATGTTTATGCTTTCCACAAGTGAGACGGGAGTACTATATAAGGAGATATAAAAGTTAGAAGGGTTTTAATGAGGAGGGAGATGTGAAGAAATTGAATTTTTAGAGTTGAATTTCACAAGGTTGAGGCGACCTCACCGGGAAATACCATTCAAATCGGGAAGAATATAATCGGAAAGCTGTACCCGAGAAGCAACTCTATGTCATAAAAGGGAGTATATTTGAAATGAATGGAAGAATGGAAAGCTAACATAAGAATAATAGAGTTGAAAGTGCAGCTGATAAGATTGTGCATAAAAAATTTAGTTACTTATAAAACAGAACCTTACGGAACACACAACTAACAGGAAAGGAGGAAGATGAGGTCGCTCCATCAACAAGTGAAGATATGGAAGGATCTGAAAGAAAACTAGACATGAGTAAGCAAAGGAGAGGAGGAAACTCGAAGGAAAGGAGGTTAGAAAGTAGTTACACATGCCATACACTGTTAGAAGCTTTCGCCAAGCGCCACCATACAAGACTGCCCATAGTTATAAAATAACAAAGAATCTAAATCAGACATGATATTAATACAGATTATTATTATTATTATTATTATTATTATTATTATTATTATTATTATTATTATTATTATTATTATTATTATTATTTATTATTTATTATTATTATTATTATTATTATTATTATTATTTAATTATTATAATACATATTAATTATTATTATTATTATTATATTATTATTATTATTATTATTATTATTATTATTATTATTATTATTATTATTATTATTATTATTATTATTATTATTAATATTATTATTATTATTATTATTTTTATTATTATTATTATTTAGTAATTATGTATTTATTATTATATTATTATTATTATTTATTATTATTATTATCTATTATTATTATTTATTATTATTATTTATTATTATATTATTATTATTATTATTATTATTTTATTATTATTTATTATTATTATTATTATTAATTATTATTATTATTATTATTTTATTATTATTATTGATTATATTATTTATTCATTTTATTATTATTATATTATTATATATTATATATATATATATATAATATATTATATATATATATATATATTATATATTATATATATATATATATTTATATATATATAATATTATATATAATATATATATATATATATAAATATATATATCATATATATATATATATATATATATTATATATATAAATTATATATATATATATATATATATATATATATATATATATATATATATATATATATTATATAATATATATTATATATTATATATATATATGATTGTACTTTAAGATAACAGTATATTAAATTTTTTATCAATTGAAACTTTTATCATTGTAATTTAGTATTTCATAATAACAGTTTAATGAGAAAAAGAAATAAACTGAAACTTGCAAGTTATTCCCGAGATCTTATTGTCTTTAACTTTGCTGATTAAAATATATAAAAAATACAAATTTAGATTGACAAAACTGATTGCTAATAGTTACAGACAAGATTAATACTCATAACATATTATAACAACATATAACATAACAATATAAAAAACATAACATAACATAACATAACATAACATAACATAACATAACATAACATAACAACATAAAACATAGCAACATAAAACATAGAAAGATGATACTCATCGAACTCCATAAAGAAGAGTAACATAACGCAGCATGACATGACATAACATGAAAACGTTATATATCAAGGAATAGCATAACATAGCAACAAAATAACATTTATTATAACATAATTACATAATATAGCATAGTATATAACAACAAAACGTTGCATTAGAATAATCTAGTATATCAGATAAGTAATATAACTTAAAATAATACAACAATATAGCATAACATGCATAACAACAATAATAACAATAATATAGCATAATATCGGATAGCATACATAGCCATAAATAACAACATAATAATGCAGAATAACATAACATAACTCTAAATAGCATAATATAATATAAAGTAATATAACATAACATAACAACACCAGTATAGCATGGCATATCAACCTAACAGAACCTAATGTTGAATAACATAATATGATACATCATTAGACCTATATAACATAACATAACATAACATAACATAACATAACATAACATAACATAACATAACATAACATAAAATAACATAACATAACATAACATAACATAACATAACATAACATAACATAACATAACATAACATAACATAACATAACATTATGCTATAAAATAACATAACAAATATTATGCTACATACATTGAGAATCCAAACGTCATGTCAACATAAGATATAGTTGCCCCCAAAAAAAATACGATAGACCTTTATATCAAAACTTAAAATTGTTATTTTTTGGGCGGAGGACGGGAGGTCCGATGAGGGGGGGGGGTTGGATGGGGGGGTTGGATGGGGGGGGGATGGGAAGGGAGGGTTGAAGGCACATCTCATCTATCCCTAAGTAAGTTCAAGAAGATATAAGTCATATAACATTTCGAAAAAGCCTTTGAAATCGCAACAATTCAAAAATAAAAAAGTAAGAAAAAGTTTTCGAAGTCGTATCGTTTAACATTTTCGAAGAAAAGGATTCACAAATAAACGAAAGTCTATAAAAAAAACTTTTCATTTTTAAATGTTTTGTTAACATTTCACTTATTTAATATTTCAGTTATTTAAGATTTCGCTTATTTAATATTTAATTTATTTACCAATTCACTTATTTAACATTTCACTAATTTAACATTTTACTTATTTTATTTAACATTTCACTTATTTAGCATTTTACTTACTTAAGATTTTACTTATTTAACATTTAACTTATTTAACATTTAACATTTAACATTTCACTTTTTAACATTTTACTTATTTAACATTTAACTTATTAAACATTTAATATTTCACTTTTTTAACATTCCACATATTTAACATTTCACTTATTACTTATTTAACATTTAACTTATTTAACATTTAATATTTCATTTATTTAACATTTCACGTATTTAACATTTCACCTATTTAACATTTTACTTATTTAACATTTAACTTATTTAAATATATAAATGGTAATAAATAGCTGAACTATTATAATATGAAACGAAGAGGAGATTGATTTTTAAATAAAAATTGGAATGAAATTTAGGGAGAAGTTCGTTTTTTATTTGGTGGAAACAAATTCCCTTCAGCAATGTTGAAAATGCAAACATCAATATATATATATATATATATATATATATATATATATATATATATATATATA
>JABUQX010015649.1:0-27500 GCA_015478945.1 Trachelipus rathkii | reverse complement strand
ACCTCGGGGTTTTTGACTATTTCAACTCTTCTATTATAACCCTTCCTGTGACATTTTGTAAATAACACGCGGGAATTTTTTACTACTATTAGTGTTTGGCAGCATCGTTTTCGTCTTAGTATTCAGATAGAGGAAGAAGACGGATTTTTTTTGGAAGGATTAAAGTGTCAATTCAACTACTGTCTAATTCTAAGAGTTGCATGCAGAACTAAAAGCTCCCCCTTTTCCTGTCTTTTTTTTTTTATTATTTTTATCATTATATATATATAATGTTTTTTTTTTGCTTTATTTTTTTATTTAACGTTAATTTATCTCTTGGGTTTCAGTGTCCCTATCAGTTATGTTATGAAAAATTCTTACATTTCTTAAATTTTCCACTGCCTCTTTCCCATGCTTTAAAATATAAATGTTATTCTTTTTTATTCGTAGCACCCTGAAGGGTCCTGAGTATCTCTCTGACAGTTTCCCTACATTGTACTGTTGATTTCTCACCAACACGGCCCTTGCCTTGTGGAGATCTTTCGGGATAAATATATTTTTATTTTTATATACAACATGTGGTGCCAAAGGCCTACGCATTAAGGCCACTAATTTCTTCAAATAGGCGCTTTGACTGACCGTGGCACTGAGTGCCTCCTTCTGTAACAAGCTTCCTGGCACTGATAAATTCTGGCCGAACATAAGCACACTGGGAGTAACCCCTTGGTCATTTAGAGGACTAATTCTCAAACAGTACAGTGCCCAAGGCAAAATTTCAGGCCATTTTAACCCTTCATTTTCCCCATCATTAATCATACACCTTAGCGTCACTATGAGAGCTTGGTTCAAATTTTCCACTAGGCCATTCACGTTTGGTGAGCTAGCCGTTGTGAAAATTTTATCTATGCCGAGTAGGTTACATACGTCATTAAATAATTTGGCAGTGAATTGGCTTCCTCGATCTGAGATGAGTCTTTTTATTGAGCCACAAAACGGAAAAATTTCGCTCACTAACACATTCAACACCGAGTCGACTGTCGCCTGCCTAAGAGGGTAGGCGAAGGGATACTTACTAAATCTATCAATAAAAACAAGCAGATAATTGAACCCCATACTATACGGAAACTTACATAAATCCACATGGAGAGTGTCAAACTTCTCCGAGACTTCCTTAAATCTGCCGAATTCTGGAGATATCCTTCTAACACTCTTATTTTTTTGACAGACATCACAACTCTGTATAAATTTTTTTACTCTACTATGCATAAATCTGAAGGCAAAATCCGCTTTCAAAATAATCAAAGTCCGTTTAATTCCCAAGTGATTTGTATTATGTACCTTCTCTATGACATCATCCACCAGATTTTCCGGTACTAATATTCTAGCTGTGCCCGTAGAGATATCAACCGCCAAAGACAGCTCTTTGCCCCGATGGATGAATTCCTTGTAGCAGGCCTTCAATCCACTAGTTTTCAGCCCCTTTATTAGGTCCCTTATATAACCATCAGTCTCCTGTTCTATAGCTATTTCCTTGAAATCTACTCCATCCTGAATTTTCTTCATCATTCCATTTAACCCTTTTTTACTGTAAGTTATAGTATTTATTACAAAATCCTCAAAGTCATTATCATTACCAGCTTCGCTACTATTATCATTGCCCACTATTATTATTATTACTACTACTACTAATACTATTACTACTATTATTAGTTACTACTATTATACTACCACTTCTGAAGCTCAACTTACTACTACTACTACACTACTACTACTCTTTTATTTTATTATTATCTATTATTATTCATTATTATTATTATTATTACTTTCATTATTATTTATTATTATTATTAATTTTATTATTATTCATTATTATATATTATTATTATTTTATTATTATTATTATTTATTATATTTCTCATTATTATTATTAGTTATTATTATTATTATTATTATGGTATTATTATTATATTATTATTATTTTCATGTATTATTACTGCTTTGTTATTTTTTTATATGAATAATATTAAAATTTTTTTTACATAATTTTTTTTTTAAATTTTTACAATATTATTATTATTATTATTATTATTATTATTATTATTTTCATTATATTACTGCTTTGTTATATTTTTATTATTGATTATTCATAATACTCCAGTAGTCTTGTTCTTTTAGAACGTGCGAATTTAAAGGGCTTAACCCTATGTACCACTTACGGAATTTTCAGAGAATTCCATCCACTAAACTCCTCCTCCAGTTGTAACTCCGTCTCCATAATATTTTGTTTTGGCCACGCCCACTCCCCATTTTCTATACAAGCCAGTTGCAATTGCAACTCCCCAGCCTCTATGATTTTATCTCTTTCGTTAGCCAATTCTGTTAAAATTATCGCCAATTTATTTTTAGCCTTAGAGACCAATTTAAATTCAACGTCAAAATTTGCAATGGCATTCAATAAATTTACCTCTCGAATATTATGAATTTTTTCGGCACTCTTTTTCATATAAGCTGTGATTAACCCACTGTTGTTAGTACAGACAGTGATTCTCTTATTGGCAATTAAGTAAGCATATTTTTGTAAACTGTTTTTGACGCATAAGAGCTCCTTAACCAGCTGTGGTAGGGCCACTTCTGCCTCGGTGAGTATGGTACTATAAAGCGCGAAAATCTTTGTTTGATTATCTTCTTCTCCCATCAGTGCACTAGCTATAGTGAGTTCGCTTACCTTCGTGTATACTAGTAACTCAGTTCCTTCATCAGGGAACGACAACAGGGTGGCACTCACCATTGCCGCTTTAGCTTCTAGAAACGCTCGCTCGGCTTCTATCCCCCAGGAAATCCTTTTATTGGAGGCGGGTTTTCCTTTCAACATTTTCGTTAGGGGTTGCAACAATTGAGCCGCCCCTACTATATTGATTCGGCAGAAGTTATATAGACCGAGGAAAGCCCTAAGTTGTTTGATGGTTGTTGGCCTTGCAACATTCACCACTGCATCGATTTTCTCCTTACTAGGCTTAACCCCCTTCTCGCTAACATTGAAACCTAGAAAGTCCGTTTCTTCGACTGCAAGTACACATTTTTCTGGGTTCAGATAAATTTTCATATACTTTAATCTCTCCAAAACTTTCTCCAACATTGCAACATGCTCTTCAAGAGTCGAACTGGCAATTAAGATGTCATCTAAATAAACAAAAACGTTCCTTAAATCTCCAAACAAGATTGACATAAAGCGCTGGAAGGCACTAGAAGAACACTTATGTCCTTGTATTAAATAGTTAAAACTGTAATTACCAAAAGGACAAGTAATAGTGAAATATTTCTTTGTTTCCTCGCTGACTGGCACGTTATAGTAAGCTTGCCGAACGTCTAGCCTTGTTAATAACTTGCAATGTTGCAATTGCAATATAATATCCTTAATCTTGGGTAGGGTAAAATTGTCAGAGGTTGATCTTTGGTTTAATAACCTCAGATCAACGACCAAACGAACCCTTCCGTCCGACTTTGGCAAAAAGCTAGTTGGAAAACCCCAATTGCTTCTCCCCCGCGAAATGACCCCCGCGTCCAATAATTTATTGATTTCCTCCCTTGCTTTCTCAAAAAGATGTGGAGCTATGGTTCTACTCCTCAATTGTATCGGCGATCCATTAACAGTCACATGGTATGGGTAGTTTGCCGCTAACTCGCATAAAATTTCCTCCTTCAAAGGACATTCTTCTCTCTCCCCTCCCCCCTCATCAACAGTGCAATCTTCCCCCCCCCCCCAATAGTACAATCTCTACCCCCCCTCCCCCCTCCCCTATAGTTTCGTTAGCGTCGGGTTGTGAGCGAGCAGAAAATTTGTTCTTACAGCTGTCAAAATAAGCCACGCCCCCTTCCTTCCTGTATTTTGTACAGATAAAGCGCCATCTTTTGAGTTGATCATTCTTTAAATTTAAATTAGGTGCTTTATAAGGATTTAAGAATAAGACTTGATACTTCCTAATTAAATTATTAACCAATTCGTATTCGCAAAGCGGTATATTTAAAGAGACAGCGGCTAGCGGGAGGATCGAATTTCGAACATGTTCCGAAAAATCGAAAGCCTCATTACTAAGAGAAATACTACGGTTTGTGCTGGGATCTAATAAATAATGGCACCTAAAGTCTATAACGAACCCGTGTTCTTTGAGAAAAGGCATGCCGAGAACATTAAATTTGATATCTGCCGCATAAGCATGCACATTGTAAAATCTATCTAACCCCAAATCAATTTGGATTACCCTTTTATCATCAAATGTTTCATGCAACCCCCATTTTGCGCCCTGGCACCTACGCCAATCGCGGGGCCCCCTCCTTTTATCTCAATTCAGAAAGCACTCATAAGGTCTGAGGCAATCCCACAGGTCTAGCAGATCAGGATTCATTGCTAGTCTCATATCCCAGAGATGTACATTAGTTCTATCAAAACATCTATATTCTAACAGCGTCTAACGATTTCAGTGACGTTGCCAGACAAACTCTCCATACACAGCATTAATCCAGACCAAGTCACATGCGATTCATTTCTTGAAAATTAATGATCCCTCATGCTTATCGCAAGAAGAAGAAACCTCCTTCATTTTCTAAAACTAAACCAAATTCATATTTCAGAAAGGGAATTTCCGCCCCTATTCATTAATTACCAAATTCACTTTTTTATCACTATTTTTTATCCAATAATATAGATTCACAAGTCAGGATCGCCTCCGATTCACCGCCTTCGTTCCCAGTGGACGCGGATAGGGCGAATAGGTTGACTCACGTCGGAGGAGGCAGCGGAGCTCACCACAAAGCTATTGTTTTTCAAAAACAGTCCAGCCGTTATATTTTCTAATAACAATTATAAGAATTGACAAAACCCGCTTCATTGCCACTTCACTACGACTGTCATTTCTAGTTCTACATCATTATTAATGTATTACTTGCCGATTACTGTGTTATTAACCTCATCATGCGTTGAGTTACAATTTTGAAGTTGAAGATGACTCTACTCCTACTGGATCAGTGACAAGCGACTTCTTGTGGCGGAGGGGTGACGATTACTAGGAATCCACCCCCTGCCCTTGATCATTCCTTACAAAAAGTGATATTTCTACTCCATTTAATCTATTAAACACTCTTCCATCCATACCCACGATTAATAGAATGTACCAATTATTACTAAAGATACCTAATTACTATTATGGCCATTTACGCATTAGCCTGCTCATTTACTATTATAGAAAATTGATCATATAACCGACGCGCGATGCATTATTACTTATATAATTATCATATCCTTAAAATTCTAAATTTTCATTACCATGGTGATAATTATTATAAAAATTGTCCAAACGATGGTTTACATTGTAATCTTCTCATTATTATAACTTACGCACCTATCAATTTCTTTACTGTTATTATTGATTATCAGTTATAATTAACGTCTCCTTACTATAAGGTAAAAATTAAACTTCCCCGCCAAAATTTTGATCTATTTTAAATAAAGTTACAGGGTAAACAATCACAAAGGTCTCTACTCACAAAAGCGTCGTTCCCCCAATATTACAATCCCCATCTGGCCCGGGAAGTCGCCTCACGGACCAGCCCTTTCCATTTTGTGAAATGTTGACTTTTGTGTGATGGGAGGTGAGAGTTGCCGGGGTTGCGAAATCAAGTGATCACATTGGACAAAATATCGACCTCACATCGAATGAACTGGTGCAAAAATTTCCTATGGAACCTAACAAAGGCTTTCTGTACTAGCCAGCCTGCAACGTTGTTAAAGTTGTCGGTTATGAACTTTACTTCCTCGTGAATTTTGAATCATTATTGGGGTGCGGGATCTTCGCATTTCTGACACCAGTGTTTCGCCAGAGCTCTATGACGCTCCTGCGCTATGTGACTTCATTTCTTCGGCCGACTTCTCAGAGATATCCAGTCGGACTTTAATCTCCTTCTCCATGCGCTGACAGTACTCTCTGTGGTGACTTCTGGTGACCTTTTTCTTCTCTGCGTTCGACTAGTGTGGCGTTGCACAGATTGCCAATTCGTTTCTCACCCGCCGCGGTGGGAATTGGCGAGCAACCGTTTTTGGGGAGAAAAATTCGTTAAATGTCGTCGGGACAATTTGCAATTAATTCCTCAAAAATTATGGTTCTTCTCTGCGTTCCATGCCAGGGAGATCGCAATCTGCTTAGCCAATCGTAGAGAAAGAAGTTCTCATAAATTTTGCATCGTTGTCTGTTTCGAATCGAAAGTGGATAAATTCCAAAGCATTTCCCTTTATTCTAACTGATATCTCGGATGGGCAAGCTCTCCCTCGCCCTCATTGCCTGATTTGAAACTTCTTCTATCTGCAGTCCTTAGCGCATGTGATGCTGTCAAAGTTTTTCTATTACCTTGACTAGTTTGTATAACAATCGTCCTTCAGGGGAAGGTTTTAACGAATTGTGTAATCTGCTTGGTATTTTGAATGCCAAAAGTTTTACCCTCTCCCTCTTGATCGAATGATTATCATTAAGGCTTAAAAGAATCATTGTCGACTTTTGCCGGAACTACTCTACAGGCATTGAACTCGTTGAAGGCGCGTAGGGAATGCCCATGAGCGGGAGAATTCTTCCTTCCTTCCCCTTTATCCCTACGGAGACGTGGGAGGAAGGGTGACTCTCTCGCCAGGTTGCTAGCTTCAATGCCTTCCTTGACTGCGTTTTTCCGAGTCTGTTAGTATTGTGATGCGGCATCTTCTTCATTTACCCTCGATAGATCGGGGCTACTTCTGGGGGGTGTACTGGTCGCCTCTTGACGATTGAGACCGATACACAACATAGCACGATTGCTCTCTTCGTTTGGACTAGCTGAGCACTTTCCTTCTTGAAACTCTAGCATTCTTAACGGTTTTATTTTTTTCTTTATTTTTTTTGTTTAGGAAAAGTTTTACAGCTCATTGGGATAGGAGCTTTCTTATCTCACTGTTTTTCCGGGGAATTTTGAAACCGTTTTTTTTTTTTTGTTGTTCTTCATTGTCGTGTTGTTGTGTTTGAATTAGGCACCTTATTATTTTCACTTCACTGTCCTTAGATTGAGGCAACTGTCTTGAATATAATCACTGTTTTGACATCTTCACATTAGTATAGGTTAATGGTGTTCAATGTCACACTGCGAGCCGGTACCAATTCCTTACTGTAAGTACCCCCTCTGACGATGCTTAATATCAGTAAATGAAAATAGTAATTAACCTTTTTATATTCTTTATTCTAAGGACTAATTAAATCACATAGTAGGTAATGGTATCATGTAAGAACAATTTAAAATGCAATCAATTTGTTGTTCCAACACAAGTCAGCGCAATTCAACCAGTCATTAATAAAATTGCGTTGAAAAGATAACTCTATAATTAAGTCCGCTACATCACCACCAATTCCGGTTTCTTTTAACAAGCACCGAAGCTTAAATTGCGACTTCATCTTCTTGTATCATGAAGACCTGAACTGCCCTTCCTTCCCTCGGAACGATGCCAGGACATTTCGCGGGCAGCTATGCAGCTGACTCCACCTCCAACAACAATAGTGCCATGAGCGAAAATAGGTTGTTAAATATTTTCCATAATTACATAATAAAAATTAATAGTAAATTGATATCAATAAACTATGAGAGGTGTACATAATTATTGTGAGGGCAAAGAGTAAAACTTCCTGCCTTACATATATATATATAAGTATATATATACTATACTATATATACTACTCTAAGTTATATATATATATATACATATCATATATTATTATATATATCATAGTCTATATATATATATATACCGTATATACATATATATATATATATACTATACTATATATATACTATATAATTATATAATTATACTTATATATAATATATATAGTACCTATATATATATAACCCATGTATAAATAATCATATATATATACTATATATTATATATACATATATATTATATAATATAATATATATATCTATATCATTATATATATATATACTATACTTATACTCATATATATATATAGTTCATATATTCACACCACTATAGTATATCATATATATATAGTATATAATATATATAATATATATTACTATATATAATATATAATTATGTATATAACTATGTTATCTGCCATAATAATCACATACCACAAAAAATTTAAGCATGTAATGATGGAGGATCAGATAGATAAGTGCGCCATGATATATAAATAGATAAGATAGATAGATAATAGACGTAAGATAGCAGGATAGATAGAGGAGATCAGTGCGTCTATTGGTCTTTATTTCCTTTATTCGATACAGCAAGACCATTAAAAATAATTACAATTAAAATAAAATGTATATAAATAATATAAAATATATTGCATATAAATTTATATTGGTTAACACAAGATCATATCCCCCCATGTTATTTAAGGATCCTCCTATTTGCACACAATTGATCCGTTACCATTTATAATCGATTATAAAATAACATTAATAGTAATAAAATATTTAGTTACAAATGTTTGTTTTCAATATTCTGAACAAATACCCACTTTACAATATTCAATATTCTTAGGTATAAAGTTAACAGGCTTAAATAAATAATCATTAAATACAGTGAGCACGTACCATTTCAAATAGTAAAATAATTGATTCGATAATTGCAGTCATTCCATGAATTTACACAAATTCAATGATGATTACTAATCGTACTTCCGAAAATTCCGCAAACTTTCTTTATAATCATTGTGAAAACTACTATTACCACTACTTACATCGTTGATAAATATCTATATTTACTCGGCCAGTAAATAAGGATAAGTATAGATAGATAGATAGATAGATAGATAGAATAGATGATACGATAGATAGATAAACCTATATAAATACGATAGATAGAATAAAGATACGATTAGATATATAGACTAGATAGATAGGATAGAGGGGACATAGTATGAGACAGCAAAAATATTGGATTTGTGCTTCTTTTCAAATATTGTTTAAGATGAGTAAACAAAAAATCGCTACTTACATTTTGTAAGTAGATAGATAAAAAATAAGTTAATACTATATATATATATATATATATATATTATATATAATATATATATATATAAATATATAATATATATAATATATATTTATAAATATACTTTTATTCTAAAGTATATATACTATAGTATATCTAAATATATATATATATATATAATAATATATATATAAATATAATATAATATATATATGTATATATATATATAAAATACTATACTATATATATATAATATATATATAATATAAATCCCGTTTATATTTGTGATATAATACATACCCTAGTAATATAAATATTATAATACATATAAATATATATTTATATAAATATATATATATCAATATAATATATATATAATTATATATCATATATATAATAATATATATATAGTATATATATATAATATAATATCTATAATATATATATAATATAGTATATATATATATATTTATATATATATATAAATATAAACTTATATATATATATACTACTATATTATAACTATATATATATATCATATAAATCACTTTATATATATAGTATATAAGATATTATATTTACATATATATAATATAATATCATTAATAATATATACTATGACTACTATATAATATATAGTATATATATATAGTATATTATATTAAAGTTCATATATATAATATATATATACATATAATTATATATACTATATTATAAGCTACTATATATAGTATATATATATATACAGATATATATATATAGTACTACTATATATACTATATTACTATAGTACGACTACTATATATTATGCGAAATCACATTCTTGACACTACTTGATAATGTTAAATTAAAATTAACCAAGATGGATAAATTACAAAACATGTTATAAACTTTTCTGTAATATACAAGTTATATTCACGATTAAATTTTCCTATTATTATATTCATTATTATCATTATTATTAATTATTATTATTATTATTAATTATTATTCATTATTTTCAGTATTATATTATTATTATTATTATCTATTCATTATTTATAGTATAGTATTATTGTTATTATATTATTATTATTATTATATTCAATTATTATTATATTATTCAATCATTATTATCTTTTAAACATTAATGTATTTATATTTATTATTATTATTATTATTATTATTCATTATCATTATTATTCATTATTTATTATATTATTGTATTATTATTATTATATTATTATTATTATTATATTACATACTTATTATTATTATTCATGTATTATTCGTATCATTATACCATTATTATCATTATTATCTATTATTATTATTATATACATTATTATTATTATTATTTATTATATTATTATCTATTATTATTATTATTGATTATTATTATATAAATTATTATTATTATTATATTATATCATTTACTCAAAAATCCTTACTTGAATTTATATTATCTGTACTTTATGCTTTTGATGGCGATCAGTAATTATCCACCAAAGTATACACTTTAAAAATATACATTAAATTGACTGCCTGGAAACTATCTAAAGAAATTATTAATTTATTATTCATTAATTATTATTATTATTATTATTTATTATATTATTCTATTATTATTATTTATTATTATTATTTTATTATTATTATTATTATTATTATTATTATTATTAGTTATAATCTATTGTATTATTATTATTATTATATTATTATTATTATATCTATTATTATATTATTATTCTTATTATTAATTAATGATATTTATTTTATTATTCGATTAATTATTATTATTATATTCATTATCATTATTCAATTTGATTATTGTATTCATTATTTCATTATTATATTATTATTGTTATAGAACTCAATTAATTATTATTCCATTACTATTATTAATTGCCAATTATATTCGAATTATTTATTATAACTCCCATTATTATTAATTATTATTATTATTATTAATTATCATTAATATTATTATATATTATTATTATTATTATTATTATTATCCTATATTATTATTTATTAAGTTATAATATTATATTATTATTACTTCATTTTATTATTATTATATTATATTAGTATTATTATTATTATATGCATCTATAGAAATTATTATTTATTAATTATTATACCTTATTATCATTAATTATTATCTAATATTTCATTATATTAATGTATCATTATTAAAATTATTACTGTATTATTATTATTAATTATTTTATTAATTATGATTTTATTATTATTATTATATTATATTATTTCATGAATTCATTCGATTCGATTATTATGAATTCCTATTATTATCCGATTATATTAATTAATAATCATTATCATTATTATTATTTATTATTTCATTATTATTATTATTAAATTATTATAATCTAATTATTATATATTATTATTAATTATATATTATAATGATTAATTCATAATTATTTATTTATTTATTATTATATTATTATAATTCCAAGTACAATAAATTTTCTTATTTTTAATATTTACGTTAGGTAAAGTTTCGTTAAATTGATTGTTGATAAGAATATATTATGTTATCCCAGTATTATATATCATTATTAATTTATTATTAGTAGCTAATCATAACCTATTATTATTATTATTATTATCTATTATCTCACTTGCGAGAACAATTAAATACGTACTCGAAGAACTCCTTATTTCCAGATTATTCATTATTAATTATTATGCTATTGTATTATATATCTATCTCATTACTTATTACTTCCAATATATATCTATTTATTATTATATTATTCATTATTCATTTAATTTTATTATTCATTACTCTTATTATTCTATTGCACTCATTCATTGTATGTTAATGAAATTCATTAGTCAATATTATTAATACCTTTCATATTACTCATTGTTTATTATATGTGATTATAATTATTTCATTACTTATTCTTCTATCTTATTCTACCTTATTAAGAAGAAATGATCGTAATGTATAGTATTATGCTGACTTCATCTTTACTTATTAGTGTATTCGATTATTTATTATGTATTTATGTTATTTTCCTATAATTCATTAATTATTATTCACATTCTTATTATTATTATCTATTATAATTATACTTATTATTATTATAACTTATTATCAATATGTTTTAGCATAATTTGGCTAATTACTACCATTATTATATATTATTATTCATTATTATTGTTCATTCATTTCATTATTCATTATTATTGTTATCATATATTATTATATACTTATTATTATTAATAATTTCATCATCGTCATTATTATTGATTATTATTCAATTAATTATTAATATTATATTATATCATCATATTTTATTATATATATTATTATTCATTTATATATATTATTATTAATAAATATTACTTATTAATTATATTATTATATTAATTAGTATTCATTAAATTATTAATAATATTATTAATCTATATATAATAAAATACATAATATTCCATTCCATTAAATTCATCTATGTATTATTATTATTATTACTTGGAGAAACCAGATTGAACACATTGCGTTACTACCGAAGAAATTAGATTACCTCAAAATAAACGAGAGACCAAAAATTAACATAGCGAATTTGAGAATTTGAGAAAATAGAGATCCGAAATAAATGATATACCATCAATAATTACATACATAATAATAATAATAATACATAATAATAATAATAATAATAATAATAATGAATAATAATAATAGATCAATAATAATAATAATAAATAATAATAATAATAATAATAATTAATGATTCTTTTAATAAAGCATCAAAGCCACAAGAATTTATGAATATAAGTATTTAGGCGATAATCAATAATACTATAATACATAATAATAATATAATAATAATAATATAATAATAATACATAAATAATAATTACAATAATATATAATTAATAATTAATCAATTAATAATAATACATAATAATAATCAATAATAATAAAATAATAATAATAATAATAATACAAACTCTGCACTGAAAATTAATAATAAATTATAATCATATTACATAATAAAATAATAATTTAATAACGAAAAATAAATTAATAATAATAATGAAATATTTCAAAAATGAATTTACCATAAAACACTCACAAACAAATATAATAATAATAATAATAATAGATAATAATAATAATAATAATAATAATAGACGTACATAATAAAATAATAATAATAATAATAATAATAATAATAATAATAATAATAATATAATTTAATAAATCATAATAATAATAATAATAAAAAATATAATAAGAATAAATAATAATAATGAATAATAATAAGTGGTTAACTTATCAGCAGGTACAATCTTCAACTCCAACCTCAGATTTGTTTTTCTAGTTCAATAATATAGAAAGGAATGATCACCTTAAAATTTTTCTTTCAAATTATATCCAATCCATAAATGGTTTTTTTAATTCTTTTATTTTATTAATATATTTACATATCTCTATTATAAATATTTAATTATTTAGTTTTATTTAATATATTTATTTTTTCACTACTTTATTTATATTATTATTTATTAGTTTATTTGTTGATTATTTATTTATATCAGTTATTTTACTATTTATTTGTTTATTTGTTTATTTCTGTTTGTTTTTTTATGTATTTTTTAAATATTTGTTTTTAGTTTTTCATTTGTTTCCATTTTTATTTAATGCTGGAACTAAAAAATTAAGTGTATATAACTTACTATATGTGTTACGTATATAATATATATCATATCATATTATATATATAGTACTTCTTATATATTATATATCCATTTATATATATATATATAATTATTAATATACAGTATATATATATACTATAATATATCTATCTATATACTAATATATAGATAGGATATAATATACTATATACGTATATATATATCATAAGCCTCCTATCTATATATATATATAATAGTATATTATATATATACTATATATATATACCTAATATATATTATTTTATATATATATATATATATTACTATATATATAGATACTATATATATTACTTATATATATTTATAAATAACAAATATTATATATTTAATAAATATATAATATATATAATATGTATACTATATAATCCTCCTTACTAATAATATATATATATTATATAATATACTCATTATATTATATATATAATATAATATATATATACTATATATATGATACGATATACTATATATATATATTATACGGTTCACCATATATAACTATTTAATAATCATTCTATAAACTAAATATATATATAATTTTATAAAATATATATACTATATATTAGTATATATATTATATATATCTATAGTAATACCTATACTACTACTATATTATCATATTACTATAATATATAACTATAAACTATACTATACTACTATTAACATCATATATATATTAAATATATATATATCATAATATAATATATAATAATAATACCTATATATATACTATATATACTATATACTATATATCATATATATATATGATATATGATATATATATATATAATATGTTAAATATATATTATATTGAATATATACGACTATACTATATATATACTATATTATATACTTTATGTACACATATCTACTACACTATATATATACTATATACTATAGTATATTATAAGTATATATATAGTATATACATATATATATATATACAACTACATATATATATACTATACATATATATATATATATATTACCTACTAATGTCTTTTTATATGTAACTATGCCTGAATACCTCCATCTATATACTATAATATATATAACTTATATATAATATATTATATATATATTATATACTATTATATAATATTATATATATATATACTATCTATATATATATACTACCTTAAGTTTTTTTTTTTAATATTTATAGCATAAAAATAGTATATCTACTATACCTGATGATACATTATATAATATAGATATATACTTATAATATAATATATATATATCTATTATATATATATTATAGTATATATATACTATACCTATAGTATATATATATATAATATTACTTACTATATATATATATATTACTATATCTATATATAAGTCACTGCACTTATAATGATATCCCATTTATTTACTTATGTATAAGTATATATACTGTATATATATATAATATATATATATACTATATATCATCTATATAGTATATATATATCTATAATAATATATAATATATATAGTATATATATATACTATATAACCTATACTATATATACCTATATTTTATGACTAAAAACTCAAATTTTATCAATTAAAAGTTACTGATAACTTTTAATATGTCTATATAAAGAAAAGTACAATTACCAAATCTAAAATATAATTACAATAATTTAAAAATTTTCCTGTAGATAATTTGTATTTTACATACCCAAAAGCAGTAAATCCACTAAAGGTCTTAGATAAAAACTAATAAACTGGAAATAAAATAAAAAATATAATAAAATAAATAAGACATATAATACCCCTTTGGTTTTAAAGTTTAAAACTATCAAAGATAAAAAGTAATAATCAAATAATAATAATATAATCAATAATAAGAATAAATCACAATAATACATAATAATAATAATAATAATAAATAATTAATAATAATAATAATAATAATAATAATAATAATACATAATCAATAATAATAATAATAATAATAATAATAATAAAACTACAATAATAATAATGATGAATTGAGCCAAATGAGAAAGTAAAATAAAATATAGGGAAAACATTCACTAATTGTACATAATAGTAGAATTACTTCTACTACATTTAAAGAATAATATAAGTATATATACTATAGAATATATTATATATATATATAATAAATATATATATTATATATGATATATATATACTATTACTACTACTACTATATATACTATAATATATATACATATATATACTATACTACTATACGATATATATATACTTACTCATAATATACTGTATACTATATATACTATATATATATATAAGCCTATATATAATATAACTATGACCCTTATAATATATATATTAATATATACCTATAAAGCAATATAATATATATTATATCATTATTATTATAATGTGATGTTTTTAAAAATTTAATTGTTTAATATTACCTATTATTTATATGAATAGTAAGTTACTTAACGAGGAGAGGGAGAGAGCTATTCCCTATAGCTTATATCCTAGTATATCATAAGTATAGATAACTATATTATAGGTGAAGCTAGAGTTGTTAATGAACAGGAACATATAAGAGAAAGATGGTTGAAAACATACGTTGGATAAAACTGTGTTTGTCATGTAGATCCCTAGACCTCAGCTTTGAGTGTATGGGGTAGGGGGATTGATTTGAACAGATAGAGCAGATAAATTTTATAATTAATCTATCAGAAACATCTAAAGGTATAGCTATATATAAATTATATGAACACACGGATTCCAATGAGGAAATATCACTGCCAGATTTTATTTTCAAAAGTATTTTATTTTCCATCACCCTGTTGTTTCGGGAATGGGTCTCCCCTTTAGACATTTTCAAATGTCCGTATAAGAAGGTTCCATCCAAAAATGCGACCTATGTATACAATAGGCATCATGTTTTGAATTTTTTGGTCTGTGGGTGACAAGATATCGACCATAGCCTAGCCCTAGAGGCCTAGACGAAGGAATGAAAGTTAAAATATAGGAAGTTATTTTGGGTTCTTATCCAAGACCGCAGATGATACGAGTAGAGCTACATAAATTGACCAAATTAGTTAAAAGGGTACAGTTGGTAGATTCGTTATCTTATAGATTAGAGGAAAACATTGGAGATGCGTGTACTTATTATAATCACTAAATCAGCAGAATGATAATCTCAGGAGAATGTTTTCTATTTTCGATACGGTAGAGAAGAATTTAGTATAATCAGCAGATTTGAGAGATAAATGAACAGCAAATTCTTTCGATTACCAATATCACGCTCCCCTTCTCATTTCTGCATCTCTGGCCATACTCACGGTGCAGCATCTCGCTACATCTGAAACTTCGTAGTAACACCTACCCCTTTCTTTCATTTCTTACTTTCTTCTATATTCTTTCTCTTCTGTTTTAAATGAATAGTTACCTTGATTCTTCATTTCGTCTTCTTTAGAGTTTATTCGATCATTTTTTTCTTCTTTCTGGCAACCTTACTGCGTTCCTTCGTCACTTCTACGTCCCAACTTACCTGGGATCGAAGGGGAGGGAAAAGAGTTATTATATCGACGCAGTGGTTTTTTTATTTACTTGTGATTTTATCTTATATTATTTTTTCCATTTTTCTGAGTTTTTGTTGGATAAAGTCTTAATTACTATATATTATTACTATATCTATATCTATTTCTTTATATATAAATCATTATATATAATCTTCTCTAATATATCTATCTATCATCTATTATATATATATCTATATATCATATTTATATATCTATATTATTTATTTCAACTAGTCATATATATATCACATATATATTCGTATACTATCTTATATACTATTCTTCTCTATATAATCTCTATATCTCTATATCATCTATATATATAATATATATAATATTATTCTAACTATCTCAATCCCTTCTAATTCAAATTCCTCATTTTTATATTCATTCATATATAAACTGGTATAAATCAAAAACGTCGCTTTTTTTTTTTAGATTATGATCAATTCGAAAATAGCCTCAAACTGACATTTACTAGTTAACAATTACAACTACATATAATAACTCCTTTGATTTCTGTCGCAACAAAAATATACATACATAAAACTTAATTCCTCTTTGCATTAACAATATAAAATTTGCTCCCTACTTAATTATAATTAATAATAATAATGAATAATAATAAAATAATGAAATAATAATAATAACATAATATATAATAATAAAATAAATAATCATACTTATATAATATATATATATTTTATATAATTATATTTTAATTTAATAATAAAATAATAAAATAAATAATAATCTTAATAATATAATAAATAATAATAATATAAAAAAATAATAATAATAATAAATAATAATAATAATAATAATAATATGATAATAATAATAATAATAATAAAATAATATTAGAGAGTACCATAATAAGATTAATATCAACAAACACATAATCATTGTATCACTTAATAATAATAATAATAATAATAAATATAATAAAATGATAGTAATAATAAAACATTAATAATAATAACATATTGATCTGGTTTAAGAGAGCTTATTCAACATATATTTATACCATATGATATAAAACTCCCATAAAACAATACCTAATCTATGTTAGAAATAAGCATGAATTGTACTATTAATAATAATAATAATAACATATCATTTATCCATTCTTGTTACTTAATAATCCCCAGTGTTGTTCCTTTTCCATCCCTCCTTCTTCTCCCTTACCTAATAATAATAAATAATAATAATAATATTAGTATCACCAATTTACCATAATAATAACTGATATACTACATCCGACTAAATTTTAAACATATCTACTCATGATTTAATCTAATAATCATAATAACACAACCGTTTTAGAGCAGTTCTGAGACCCTTCCGGAACATATACATGTTTCATTGCCTCTCGTACTATGTCAACGACCACTTATGTTTTTCCGTTTATGTTATTCTCATTTTTTCCTTTCTTTGTATTCATCGACCATCTTTTTTATTATATAATTTATACCTGTGTATCTCGCCCTTGGGATCGTCACCATGAACACCTGAGCTTTTGAAGACTATGTTTTTTGCTGTCCCTCTTCCTATGACGAGACACTTAAAATAATTGTCGGAGACATTACATTTATTTTTCACGACACGCCCTCCCGTTCTCATTTCATAAATTTGTCAAACGGCATTGCGTCCCAATAATTACAACATATAACCTCCCCCTACACCGCTCACCATGACACCTTCACACTAAGCCAGGCAGTCCGTAACGCCTAATCATCTCTCGAATCTCTATACCTTATCCACATCTACCTTACCATACTACCTATAAACCTATACCTAACCTAACCTAACCCTAACCTAACCATAACCTAACCTTTTTTTATTATATGTCCTATCAATATGAATATTTCATTTACAGCAGCATTAGTTATATTGGGACAAAGATAAAACTCAGATTTCATATATTCAGAATATACTATTTCCTATATCAATTTACCGTTTCTTGGACCTCTCTATAGTATCCACTACAAGTGATAGCGTCAGAACTTCGGACGGTTCACACTAGTCAGGTTTTTCTTCATACTACTAAATTATTTGAAATCTCAGCATAAACTCAAAATACATAAGAAAACAAGTCTTAATATAAGTCAGCGAATAAATTTGTTCGACTACGTCACTTATTATTTAAAGTGAACTTTAATAATATAATAATAATAATAACTCTCCTACACTGATTTTGTAATAAAATTGCAAATTAATATAATAATACTTTTTATTAAATATTAAATGCACATTTTTAATTTTGTACTTATTTATAACAATAATAAAAAATTATAATTAGTATAATTTAATATTATTCTATCATATTAATTCACTATTATCATCACTATATTATTATTTATTATTCTCTTATTTATATTAATTTCATTATCTTATATTATAATTATTAATTTTATATATTATATTATTATTAATTTATTATTATTATTCATTATTATTACATTAAAATATCTCTGTTTTCATAATGAATCTCGTCTATAAAAAGTAAGTTTCTCCTCAGATACTATAATCTTCTCTCTCTTATTCTTTGAATAATACTAATTTCTAATACTAAATCACTACCATTTTCAAATATCGTATTTTCTTTATATCCTCCAAAACCATAATGCAAAGAAAAATAAAAAAACAAATACCCCATGATATGCATCAATTTTCATATATTATAGTACGCCTTATATATTGAGTCAGGTTCTATCACGTATACAAGGTCACAACCTCTCAATAATATCCCCCGTCGTCCCTCGCCCAACTCGGCCTCTCCGCCAGATTCACTCTCCATCCTATAAGAATTTACAATGTTTGCGCGTAGTCTAATTATATGAGGCGGTATATATATATACTATGCGCAGTTCGCACTCACTCGAGTCGAGAGTAGCACGTGGGCTGTGTTTTATTATCTGGCCTGCTTCCATGAGTTTGTCATGAGTATATTTGTGATAGGTTACGTTAGCGATTGCTATCTGTTTTTGAGTAGTTTGTTACGTATTGGGATGCCTGACGCATTTACTTTATTGGTTCACTGAATGCTTCTCATCTAGTTACTTATGGTTAACGGTACGCGTTAAGCATATCTGGTGGTATATGTTTGTTTCACCGTTTGTTATTGAGTAGGTTACTGCTACATTATTCTTCAGTTTTTCACTGTTCTATGAGTCCTGTGACTTATATTGATTGTTAGCGGCTAGCTGTGAATTGTTGTTCTCGGAGTGGAGGTTAGGCAATGACTTTGTAAATGAATAATCGTTAAGTTATTGGTTTGACTCTCCCGCGCTGGACTGCTGACAGGCTGTTAGTACTGAACGTGCGCTGCGAGGGCGAGGATGAGATGGTCTAGCGAGAAGTCGAAGTAAGACATAATTGTGATGAATAATTGGCCGGCCTGTTTTTGAGGGTATGTCCTCACTCGTGCACACTGTCATATCATTGAGTTTAGGCCTCGACCTTCAAGGATATCAAAGCCATTATTAATGTGTTATTATCTTGCAAGTCACGAGAATGAGTAGTAGAATTGTGTCAACATTGCAATGTGATACTTCCTGTTATGCTTCTCTCGTAGAGAATCCCTTTGATTCCGTGTGCAAACTTTAGGTGATCTATATATCATTTCTAATTGAATATACCGGCAGTCGACTGCCTCTAGTGAGCAGTGCGAACTCAGCGATATCAGCGTCTTGTTCGCCGCACGTTATGAGAGTGTGTCGCAGAGTCGAAGCAATTGTCGAAAAGGCTGTTGGTACTCGTACCGTACTTTGTTCTATCTGTTATATTAGAGTGAGTATGTTGACTTGCGTCCCTGGACAGATCAGAGGTTCGGTGTACTTCTCGTCATTTACTTTTCTACTTTTGTTGAGACTCTCCTTTTACTTTGCTATACTGATGTTTTGTAGTCCACTAGGGTGACGCTGAGATATAGACAAGTAGCTCCTACGATATTTTTCATAGAGTCCGATTGTATTGTTTGCTCTGTGGTATAACATTACCACTACTGTTTTTCAGTCACCCTATTACAGGATATGTGTGATGGCGCAGCGTTGTCGCTAACCTCTGAAAATATGAGTGTCCAGCTGGAATCTTAGCAGTTACTTCATGTGCCCTGGATATATGCATGTGGGAAGCCGCACCGGATGTAGACGATCATTCCCTGTCAGCCCACGAACTTTCTAATCGAAGGTGTGTCCGTTGTCTGATTTTGCTATAAGGTCAAAAGAAACACAGAACAAATAATTGCTAAGACGCAGTGTTCAAAACACGATTACTAGAGTAGTGACTCATGTAAAATATTTTCGGTAAAATTCCCTACCCTATGAGAGTACTCCTCCGATGCGTGATAGTATATCAGGACTTATTGCATGAGAATCCGATCTTATATACTGGATGAGCCTGCTGGCCTGTGAGAACAACAGAGTTTGCTCTCGAATTCTGTTTTGTAATGTTCTGGATTTAATGGTCTTCAATCTCTCGTTTGCTAACTGAAACTACGATCTGTATGTATGACGCTCTATTCTGCAGCTGAGGCCCATTAGCAATGGATGAACTTTCTTCTTTTTCGTGTTCGGTATGTATGGGCTATTCTTTAATTGCTCTATTCTTCAATTCCTTGTTGTGGCTTACTTCTTTTTTGGTCCTGTGGTCCGCTTGTTCCTGCGCTTCGTTGGGGTTTGCGTTTTCGACTTGATGTGGGTCCACAGTGTATTCTGGGTTTGGAGTTTGGCACCTGGGTCTTGTTTGAACTGTGTTGGCTCTTTGTTTGGTGAATGGTGTCGTAAGTCTCTTATTGTTTCGTACTGGTTTTTGTTCCTAGTCCTGTTTGCATGTGTTGCATGAGAAGGGCACGAATATCTGCGGGGTAGCCGGGTCTTTTCTGGTCTAGTTTTGGGTCCATGATTGCTTTTTTTCCCCACGCTCAGGGGCAGAAATTTAGGCGGGTGGAATGTTTGATTTTATGCTAAATTGCTTACTGCTGGTTCCCCGGTGTTTGCAGGTGTTTGTTTGAAAATGTTGTTGGGCCAAGTTGAAGGTAAGTTTTAAGGTTCTTTGTTATGTTTTAAAGTCTGCTGTGGTTATTTTCTAATGCTTGGTCTTGTTGAGTTTTATTTCTTATATATATATATATATATATATATATAATATATATATAATTATATATATTATATATTAATATATATATTATAATATATATATAATATATATACTATAATTTATATAAATATTATATAATATATAAAAATATATATATTTTATTATATATATATATTATAAATATATATATATTATATTAATTAATTATATTATATTATATTTATTAATTTTAAGGCCATGCAAGGTCAGAATGTCATGCTCGCTTATCCGGTGACACCTTCCTACACTATCTCCATGGAAACAGCCCGATATTCTCCTAACTCAGAGTCAATCTCTTGCTGTTTATATAATTGCGGCCAGTTTTGCAACGCCTTGACCTGGTTCGTCATCAATTCAAGATTAGTGAGGTTCTTATTATATATATATATAATTATATATTTATATATATAATAGTATTATTTTTATTAAATATAATATATATATATTACTATATATATATAATATTATATATACTTTATTACTTTATTGAACTTATATATACTATTTCCTATTTCATCTATCCTTTTTCTCCCCCAAGACTGGGGTAAGGTGTGTTACTGCATCAGAAATAAAGCAAGTAAAGTTAAAAAGTCGAAAAGAAGCCATTTTCGCCTCTGTACCATTAATTTGTAAGACTGTCCCGTCAGAAATCCACCAGAGCTTACTGGGACGCGACGACCCCACTAACGTAAACTCGTCACTGTAAGGTTCATCCGGCCGAGGTGGGGCACAACCATACCCATACCCTTATCTCGCCTCGGCCAACTCACATTTCTGCTCTTAGACATCGTTTCTGACTTCAATCCACTTTTCTTCGGTCTCCCAGCGGTCGGTTCACACACTCGCACTACTACATCCGCTCTTACAACCGACTATCATATCATCCATCCTTTCACTCGTCGATCTCAACGACTTTATTTATTCTCTCGTTTACTCTTTTCTTCACACCACACCTCTAATATAAACATTTCCATTCCTCATTTTTCAATTCTTCTCACACTCAACGCCCCTAAGATTGTCATCTGAACACCTGAAGCTTTAGATCTTATACTTCTTATTCCAGAGCATAGTCTCACACTACTATACCTTAACATCGGTAACAACATAGCCCTCAATTGTAAGACCCTAGACTGATTAGTCCTTTAAACAATTTCACAACGCATTTAATTGCACCGCCACCTTCCTGCATTCACCAACTTTCCTACTACCTCTGCATCGTCCGTTCCTCTCACACACATATACCCTAATATTTTAAACAGACCTTGTTCAGCTGCTCAACTAACATAACTTACACTGAGTGACTGTCCCACCTTCACAACCATAACTTACTCTTATTACGTTTACTTCAAAAACCCTCTTTTTACACACCTGCCAAATCTCTCTCCAATCCTTCAAGACTCTCTTCAACATTCGCCACACCAACAAAATATCCGCATTTAATAGTAAAGGGCACCTCTTTTCCTAAATTCCCCCAAACTTGCACCCCTCTCTAATTCTTTCATACCCATCCATATACAATTGAATACAAGGAGACCTAACAACACCTGCTCACTTTCGCTGTATACTAACAATCACTTTGTGACACTATTATTCTTCACACTCTACTATCGTCATACGTATTTTTGATTCCAGAGCTACACCAAACCATATATCATTAACATGCCTAAAGCTTCCCTATAACCTATCATACGGCTGGTTGAATCCATAAAAACGCTAGAATACAATTCATCTTCTTCTTCCTCATTTTTATATTTGCTTCAATGTAACGATTTGATCCACCATCCTCTACCACTCCTAAACGCCCTTTGTTTTTCACCAATCAGTCTTCAGTCACTCGACGCACCATTTTTGACCAAAAATATTATATATATATATATATAATATTATAATTATATAGTAATATTATACATATATATAATATTATTATATATATATTTATATATATAAATTATTATATTATCTTATATAATACTTTTTTACCTTTTTCTCACTAGCCACCATAATGGGGCAGCATACGGTCCCAAATACCCCGCTAAAGAATCAGTCTCCTCCAGGATCTTCAGGGCTGAAATGTTAGATTACTCCTGGGTTGAGAATTGAGTTAGATAGACAGGAGAGAGAAAAGTGGGATGTGTCTTCCGGGACCTGGTTACAGCTTGAAAGATATTTGTAGTGGGTTGGTTGAGGTTGAATCTGTGTTTTTAATATTGTAAGTTGGTTTGGTGGCCGGCATCTAGATTTGCCGGAATCTGTGGCTAGCTCTTGGTATTGAGTTGATCTGGTGCATTTTGTTGAATAATATACTAATATATATATTATATATATATAATATATAATATAATATATAATTAATTATATATATATATATATATATTTATATAATATATATATATATATATATTATTAGTGATGGACATTAATCGTCATCGTCATCGCAAAAGCGGCATATTTTTTACATCGTATCGTCTATCGTCATCGGCAAATTTTGCCGATTATTTGCCGATTAATTGAACGAAATATTAAGTAAGAATTTTTGATAATATTAAAACCAATAATAATATATAAATAATAATATGAATAGTTACTAATAATAATAATAATAATAATAATAATATAATAATATTTATTATTAATTATTATATATATATATATTATAATAATATATATTTATAATATATTATATATTATAATATATTATAATACATATAATATATATTATATATAGTATATACTATATATATAATTATTATATATTAAAATCCAAAATGAGTGGTGTTGTGAAATGTGTTTGTGTGCTTGCTGTGGAAAGGAATGAGAGGGGATAGAAGGATTGCAATTCTGATGAAGACTTGTGGTATAGAGCTATCCTGTAGATTTTCGTGTGGTGAGGTACTAGAAGTCTAAAGTTAAATTAAGTGTTGGAAGATTCAAGATTGTGTGGTTCGACATATGATCCATTGAGGGTAATGTTGAAAGAGTAGATTTTCTGGGATAATCTTGAATGATGTTTGGGTGGGGGAATAGGAGATTCAGCTCATTGCACCATATCTGCCCATTCAAGGGATTTTTTTTACTTGTCACACCCATCAGGCAGAGCTTAAGGAGGGGGTGGTAGTACTCTCAAAAGTTCACCTCTATCGCAAATTACGCAAATGAGAAAGACGCAGGCCTTTAAAGTGAGGGGATTAATTTCAGTAGGAAATACAGAAGAGGAAGAGAATTCCACAAAACAGCGGTGGTGGGAAAGAAGGAAGCACCACAGCAAACTAGCTGGTGTAACCAATATGTCAACACAAAACTCTTGCGAAGATACAGCACCTATTGTCTATCGAAGGCGTCGTAAGGTGTGGTACGGCGATGGTGATAATCCTGAGCATTGCGCTGCGGTACCTATAGGATCGAGATAAAGCACCAACATGTCGCCTGCAAAGATAAGTGAACTGGAAAGTGCGAACAGTTTATAAGCCTTTTGCGTTTTGACTCGACCCCAAAAGCCGGGTGAAACAGAGCCCCCCCCCAGATTGGAGAGCAGTATCCATACATGGGCGGATGAGACTTGTATACGGAGCACTGAGAAGAAGAAATTCTCACAGTCTAAACCGAACTTCCAGTTTCTTTGAGGCCATCCTATCAACCATTTTGTTATGTCCAAAATTTTTGTTCGTTAATGTTTTCATTGCTTTTAATTTATGTGTGGACGACGATCGTCGAAAAGGACAGGAAAGTTGAGGTATTTTGGAGAAGGAGATTTGTAAAAGTTGGGGTTTTAATAAATTGAATTTTACAAAGTTATTTCCATCATCAGCGAGAATTAAATCGAAAGATTAAGGCGAGAGGCAATTCAGTAAGTGGGAGTAGAATTGATATGAGTTAAAGAGTGAGGTTGAGTCGTCGGAATACGAGTGGAAGAGTTAGAGGTGCAGGTGAGAAGATCATTATGAAAGGTAAGAATAAAGTAAGATGTGCAGGAGAGACCACTATTGACAGAAAAGAGAAGACGCCCTAACAACAGCCGATATTGAGCGATTTACAGAAAGCTAGATTTAGTACAGAGAAGAGGGAACCAAAGGAAGGGAGTTGGAGGCAGTGACGCGTGCCATACTCGGTCAATGCTTTGGATATGTAAGCCACACACCATCTCCACGTAGTTCTAGAGCAAACATAAATGGTTGATAGATGTATTATCGAGTTAGACTTCGTGAGCGAGGCCGTACTGGCGATCGGAGTGAGTTTCCAGATGATCTAAGAAGTGAGTTGAGAAGGGGTTTCAAGATTTAGATAGATAAGTGAGGCTACGGCGATAGTTAGAAGATAGTGGCTTCTTTTTTCGGAATAGGTTGGACATGTGAAGGCTTCCAAACTGGGAGAGAAATGCTAAGTTTGAACTTAGAGAATTAGTGAGCTAGGGGAAGATTACCTTTCATTGATTCAACACATGACGATCAATAGAGGAGAACGGAATTTAGAAGTGGCTAGATTGATGAAAGATTTGTCAGTAGAGAACAGGAGTGGCCTTTCCTTTTGATGAAAGCAGCCTTGCTCGTCGAAGATGTATCCTGCTAAGGAGTTGTTCTAGCTGAATGAAAATAGCGGGAGGATAGGAGAAAGAGAATTTTTCCAACACTCGATAGGCACTGTCTTTAGCCTGAATCTGAGAATCAAGCACGATCGATCTATGGATTATGAGGAAAGAAAGATTTTATTCGAGGAATGAATGAGGAAAGAAAATTTATCTGAAGAAGGAATGAACATGCTCATCAAATCAAAGATTGCAGCTCATTGTATTCAATGTCCGACGAACGATATCTTTTTGAGGTGGCCAATTTGCTATCTCTGCAAAACTTGGAACCTTACATTAAGTCCCTGGTCTAAATATTTTATACGTATATGACAGCCACTTGACCTAAGAATCGTTACGGACCACAAACATGTCTCTAATTTCAATATATTTATAACTTTTTCATTTTCATTGATTAAGCTATTATTATTTTTATTATTTATTATTATTTTATTATTATTATTATATTTATATTATTATATTTATTATTGATTATTATTTATTATGTATTATTATTATTCATTATTATTTATTATTATTATTGAGACTTAAG
>JABUQX010015648.1:25000-47500 GCA_015478945.1 Trachelipus rathkii | reverse complement strand
TTACTCTAGAAATAATTAACATTCACAATTAAAATAAAATCAAAATTAAAAAATAAAAAATCTATATAATAATATTAATATTAATCACATTTTAACTTCTAGAAGTTACATTAAAAAATGGGAAGCAAAGCACATAGATGAAAATTAAACAAAACAAAATCACAATTCAAGCAAAATGGAAAAACTTTAACAAACGCACCTGACAGAATCTGAGTAAAATTTTTGTAGCGTACTAAAATTTACAAATTTTAAATATTGGAAAATTACAGAATGCATATATATAGTTATATATAGTTATGTTGGTTAAAACAGAATAATTATGTTTGAAACAGTATGTTTTATAGTGTTAAAAAATAACCAAAAAAACAATAATAATAATAATAATAATAATAATAATAATAATAATAATAATAATAATAATAATAATAATAATAATAATAATAATAATAATAATAATAATAATAATAATAATAATAAATAGTATAATAAATATTATAAAACAAAATAAAAAACAAATTGGATTTAAAATAAATTAAACATTAAATAATAATAATAATAAAAATAATAGTAAATAATAATGATAGTTTAATATTAATATTTAATCATAACGAACAATATAATATATAATAATAATAATAATAATAATAATAATAATAATAATAATAATAATAACTTATAGTTACAATGATATGAAAATTAACAAGTATTGAATACAATGATGGTAACAATATATATGTAAGAAGGGTCGATCGAAAGGATTGGTCTTCTTATGATAAATTTCTCAGGGTTTAATGTTATAAATATTGATAAAACTGCTCGGTCTTCTATCAGAGAGTCATGTGCTGAGCCGCCAGGATTTCGAACTGTCTCGTGACAATTGAGGAGCTGGGCGCCATGCGAGCTAAACATGATGATCGTATTGATCGAAGTGGTGCGAGATCAGATAGGAGAGACATTTTGACACAAAATTTTTGTCTATAAGTGAAAAAGTCGCCTTATGCTTTTCTTAGATAAAGACGCGCAATTCAATATCGCTTAATGTTGTAGACTACGCTTTTGTGGAACCTACCCTTACGGACTTGCCAATCCGTTACCACCGTATACATGTAAACATATAAGGAGGTATCGTCAATGCCTTGATGCGCGAATGATTGTCTTAAGAAGCCTGAAAAAGTTTGGAATTTTCATACTATTATGGGATAGAAAATAAATTCAGTGATGGAAATGTTCGTGTAACGTGGGGCTTAATAGTATTTCCTGGTCAGACTCGGCAGTATAGGTGGCAATATAAGAGATAGGAATTTTTATAATTAAACTCTTCGTATTGGGGACGTCTGAGCTAAAAATTCAATTTTAACAGAGGGTAAGAAACTTGTAGAGCCACGGTATAAGAATCATATGTCAAAATTTTAAGAAATATATTAAGAGATCGCCCACAGAACGTACAAGATGATTGGAAATAAATAGAAATATTCAATCTGTAATTCCAATGGAAAATATAAATAAAATATTCACCACAATAGAAGATGCAGAAAGTTTAGAAGACACATCACATGAGAAACCAGCGACGAACAATGCTGGAGAGTACCTGCAAGATGCCATTTTGTATTTCGGTTGGAGGACTGACGCAAAACCTACAAGATTCATGCCTAATACATCCGTGGTCAAGAGGGTTATTCCACTATCAAAATCACTGAGAGAGAATAGAAATGGAAACATTATTATTGAGTGGCGTTAAGTTGAAACACTCTTTGTTAAAAAGGTAGTCACAATATATATAAGATAATTCTCCCTCCATAGTGAAAACAATATTTGATGTTTAGTGTTGAGATAGTTTTAAAAACAATGAGCTTCTGAAGCAATTGAGGTAGTTCGCAAAAAACTATTGACTTATGGTCAATAATTTCGTATATGTTTTAGATCACTTTGTATATCACACGATTTCAATGATTGCGGTCCATATGGCCTGTTCGATGTACAGTCTCGATTCACCAATGTCACCAGAGTTTTTATAAGCATTGACCCTGCGTCAAATTATTGTTGACTCATTGGTTTTGTCTTATTCAATCGACAGCTTCAAAGGAATCAGCGAGATACAGCATGATCAATGGTTTAATAGGATCAACAGTTTTCAAAACTCCTTGATCTGGCTACTGACGACACAATATTTGTTATTTAATAATGAGCTTTCCATGTCAAACAAGACGGAATGGCGATGGGTTCACCATTGGGCCCGGTTTTCGCTAATTCATTTCTAAGTTTCCATGAACAAACATGGTTAAAATAATGCCCAACTGAATATAAAACCAATAACATATAAAAGGTATGTAGATGACTGTTTTTTAGTTTTTGAAACTCATAGTCAAGCTTCATTGTTTTTAAACTATCTCAACACTAAACATCCAAATATTGTTTTCACTATGGAAGGAGAATTAAATAATGTACTAACATTTCTAGACGTTTTAATTAGCATTAATAATGGTTCCTTTTCTATCTTCGTATATAGAAAACCTCTACCACATTATTGGCATGAACTTTCTTTTAGTTTCCTCCCAACGAAATACAAACATCTCAAAAGTCGTGCACTACAAGTAGGCCAGCTGCTTACTATCTCATGGAGAGACATACTGCAACGCACGACTCATGCACTCATGGGTAAAATCCTATGAAGACATAGGAAGTATATATTTAGAATTAAAATATTTTGCTAATTTTATCAAATTTGCACAGTTCTATGAAATTAGACGGAGCCATCGAATGAGCTCAATATATTTCTCGAAATAAAACGTAAAACGATACGATGAATGCTGGCCATACAGAAGAATGCCTTTCCGATATTGCGCGTGTCAGTGGAAAAATGAGATAGGAATCCACCGGTTTTCATTCACTTAGTGCTAGAGTGCTTGCACAGGGCAAATAATTAAACTCCTTTAGCTTCACCCGATGTCCCCAAGACCAAGAGTTTATTTAAAATATTCCGATTTATGTTGCCACTTACCTCCTTCATGACTGGAAGCGCTGATCACGATATCTAGAGTTAAGCCCACGTTAACACCGAACATTTCCATCAACTGAAATTTATTTTTTCCCTACTATAGTATGAGATTTCCAACTTTTTCAGGCTTAAAGACATTATTTCCCACAGATTGAGATCCTCTAGTAATGCGTTATATTGAATCATGTATATAGTGTTGGTCGTGTAAAACGGGGAATGTAATGAGCAAATGTCCGTTACGATAAGGCCAAACAGGATTCACAACTTCATTTGAGGGTGTTCAAAGCATTTGGGTTTTGTTAATACAGAACTAATTTGCCATATCTGGAGCCCCAAAATAAGGGAACAACAAGTCCCTCCAACCACACACACTCTCCGTTCGCAATACATCGGATCTCATAGCTTGGATAAATGAAGAGCACATCAAAACTTAAACAATTCTCGACGAGATCAGGGTTTCGAAAATTCCTGGCCCTCAGCAAGTAGTACTCTCTTGATGAGAAAGAATCCCTCTAGCACTGTAGTAATGTTATTTTTAGTATTTATCATTGCAACAACACCTAGTAAATTTGCTGAGAATTATTTATGAAATTTGCAAGTATTCGGAATAGATATCTATCTCCTTTAAAGGGTATTTTACTTATATATGCCTCATAGGCTTTTTTTACATTATTGAATGATTAATAGCTGTACTTATATATTTTAATATCTTAACTTTTCGGAATCATTGTCATCTTGAATTAATTCGAAGGTCATTTCTTCTCTTCATTGAGTATTTTTTAATATCTCTGGTATTGTAAAATATCAAGGCTGAGTAACACCATAAAGATTTTACATGCTTTAGTAATGATAGTAAATATCGATTATTGTTAAATAACTATCTTATATAATATAAAGTTCATTTAGTACGCATAATATAGTTATGTAATTTATACTTATACTTGAAATGATGGACAATTGGAGAATATTTTTTATTTATTCAATAAAATCCATTATTAATTGATCATTAATTGAATTATTTATTGATTATACATAACTCAACATATTATTATTATTGATTTTATTTTTATTTATTAATTGATCATCTAATTCATCTTTTTATAGTATTAGCAAAAGTAATGAAAAATTACTTTAGTTGTTTACAGTCCCTTATTTGTTATTTATTTCTATTATAATCTAATAATAAATGATGTACTAATATTATTAATTATTTATTATTATTATTCATTATTATTATTATTATTATTATTATTATTATTTTTGGCAATATTGAAATTTAAGGAACTTTTCTAATGTGTTAATCTTCATTATATTTAAATATTTATAGACTAATATTAAATTCTTATTATCTTACTTTTGGATTGATCACTAACAAAATTTAAATTGAAGTTATTATATGGATCTATATGTTTTTCATGGTGTATTATTGTTTGTTTAAGCCGAGCAAAATTAAAGCACACATCTTAGAGTTGCTCCCGTATGTTCATCAAACGATAGCTAAGAATTATTTACCTAAAATGTTATGATTTTAACTCACACTAACTCTATTAACTTAACTTAGGTAGTTATTACTTTTATTTAATTTTAGGACTTTTAGAAATGACTATCCTGATAATTTTCCAATATTAGGAATTTCGTAGTTAATATCATCTATCTTAGTACGGGCCTACAAAATGGTTCAACTCAGTGGCCAACTCGCTCAAGGTGCGTTTGTTAATAGTTTTTCCAGATAGGCGGGTGAAATTGTTGATTTTGTATATAAATCTCTAATATTTTTCCACCCTAAATACTCTGTTTCGCTGGATTTACTCCCATGTTATGCGACCAGCATGCTTAACTTCTTTATTTATTGGGTATCTAATATAATATTTATTTTATACTTATGGATAATCGGTTATTCAATTTTTGCTCTAATTTAATTTAGTATATATTTTAATTAATTAACTTGTTAGAATTTATTTAATTTAATTATTATATCAAGTATAAATATTTTATTTGCTTAGAATAGATGGTATGGAAGTTAAATACCCGAAACGTCCGGATATTTTATAAATAAAAGATAATTACTTTCCTCCAATATATTTATAGTGTTCGTTATACTTTCATCATCTTTAATTATTATAAGAACTAGGTTTTATCCCAATAGGTGAAACAAATCTATTGCCCGACATATTATATATATATATTAATGTATATATATATATATATTATTATATATAATATTAATATATATTATATATATATATATTATATATATATATATATATTAATATATATATATATATATATATCATATATATATATATATATATATATAATTATATATATTATATATATATAAGGTTTAAAGCTTCGCTTATTTATTTTGTTATATATATATGATATATACATATATAATTTTTAATTCAAGTAATTATATTAAAGTTTGGTTAGGTTAAGTAAAGATTAGTTAATATAAATGATATTTAATACTTAGAATATATAATAGATTATAAATAAATAATTAGGACTTATGTTTTTTAAAATTTTATAGGTTTATGAAGATGTTTATAATAAATAAATAATAACTAGAATAATATAAAAATGTCCGGGGCGATAATATCGAAAACTAAGGAGAATACTGTTTTTTTCTTAATTATTTAAAAATTGCTTTATTCATATATAATATATAATATATATATTATATATTATATAATATATAATATTAATATATATATACTGATTTAATATAATATATATATATTAATATATATTATATATATGATATATTATATATATAATATATTCATATATATGTGTGTGTGTGGGTGTGATGGTGCGTGTATGTGTGTGTGTGTGGTGTGTGTTGTGTGGTGTGTGTGTAGTGTGTATGTGTGTGTGTGTGTGTGCGTGTGTGTGCGCGCAGAAAGAAAGTGAACTTATTATAGAAAAACTATTCTGCTCTAAAGCAAGCTTCTGACTTAAGAGTACAAGTATTTGTGTCACCCTTTAATCAATACCCATACGTACCCACTGATTTTATTCGTCTTCCAATGTTTGTATCATTATTAAAGTACAAAAAGTTTAATGATATGGGATAGCTGGACTGAAGTGTGAATGTGTGAACTATATACTTTTTCTGTTTGTTGTTGCAGCCATTCTTCAGATTTTGTAACAGTTCACCGTTTACTCCTTTCCTCTCTAGACTTTATTTAGAAAGAGGAAAAGAAAAGGAATTAAAGGAAGCGTTTTAACTCTTAAAAAGAAATGGGAAAAGTTACATCTCTTGGACAAATGCTGAAATTATCAGAATATCAAAATTTTCTAAAAGTGTTTGAGTTTAGTCAATATCATATTGATTTGCATTAAATTAAAGAGAATAAGCAGTTACATTCTTCATAACAGTGGGTTACTATTTAAAATCAATTTTAAGTCACACAACTGTGTTATTTATAATATTCAATTTATTTATTTAATTAGGAAAAAACAAATTTAGGTTTATCGAAGTTATCTGTAATCTGTGGATTATTGATTTTATTTTTTATTTACGATATGGTGTATATTAATGGAGGTTTAAGGCATGGTTCAGAAGTTAGGTCGCCATTCTTATTGTAATATATATATAATATATATATATATATAATAATATATATTTTATATATATAGTATATATATATATAATATATTATATATATATATATATTATATTATATATTATATTATATTTATTTATATATATTTAATATATATCATATATATATATATATATAATATATATATATATTATATATTAGATTATATATTATATATATATATAATTATTAATATATATATATATATAATATATATATATATATATTATATATAATATCAATTTATTATTATCTTTTTACATACTCTGTCCTATCTCTCTCCTCTCTCTCCCTCTGTCTCTCTCCTCTGCTCTCTCTCTCTCCTCTCTCTCTCTCTTCTTTTTTTTCTCTCTATATTATATATATATAATTTTATATATCATATATATATATATTATATATTTATATATAATTATATTTATAATTATATATATATATATAATATATATATATATATATATATATATATATGTATATATATATATTGATATTATATATATAATATATATATATATATATATATAATATCATATATAATATATATATATCATATATATATATAATATATTATATATATATATAATTAATATTATATATATATATATTTAAGAAATAAACTTAAGTAGAATTTCTCCTTATGAAAAATGTACACTAAAAATGTACTAAGATGCCAAAGGCAATCAATTTATAAACGATTTTATACTCTAAATTCACACAACTTATTTCTCCAAATTCCATTTCATCAATGAACAGGCCTTTTTTAATGGATTTGAAAAAAGTAGCATTATTTTCAACGCATGAATTTCTTAAGAACTTTTTGTTTCATTTTTACATAATCTCTTTATATTTATTATGTAATATTTTCATTCATTTGATTAATTTTGTCAAAAAAAATTAGAAAATTTTATCGTAACATTATGAAATTTGGAAAAGATCAATCGTTTCTATAAAATCAAATGTGCTAAGCACGAAGCAGCAAAAGAGTATAGAAGTCGCCTCTGATTTATATATACTATATATATATACTATATTATATATATATATATATATTAGAAATATATATATTATATATAATAGTATATATATATATATATATAATATATATATAATATATATATATAATTATATTATATTTATATATATATATATATATATAATATATTAGGAAATAGTGAAAGAAAGTCCTGGCGAGACATGCCGACATTTGTAAAAAGAAACAACGGAGGCCGAGCAGAAATGATGTGTAAATCACTAAAAGTTCAGAATTGAGATGAAAGAGAACGAATGTCATTAAAGGAATATTTTTTGACAATTTAAGAGACAGATTTTAGAAAGGTTAGAGAAGGTCAAGGAAAAGGTTTGCTTAAACTAATAATCAAAAAGTTGTAAGAATAAATGTTGGGGTCAGTGAGGTGAACTCTTGATTGATATGGATTGAGGCGAAAATTAAAGAGAAATCATGGGAATTTGACTACTCCTTTTGGGAAATGCTCACTAGAATTCATTACAGGAGAATAATTGGGTCGTAAATAAGAGCATCAACTAACTTTACGGAAACAATAAATGGCAATTTTAGGTAAATTAAATGAAAAAAAAAGAGAGAATGAAGAAAAGCTGTATGGAAATTATACGAGGAAAATAAACATAGTGAGTAACATGATTATGTAATGTTTCAAAGGTAGATTTTAAAAAAATAATGTTTGCAATCATAACAGGAAAACGGTGATTGAAAATATACTTATATTGGAAAGATGTTTGCCAATTGGTGGTGTGTATTTTGACAGGTTAGCAATTGATCACCACGCTAGCATCATACAAAAATGGTCAGAAGTGATAGTATTTGGTATATATATATATATAATATATTATATAATATATATATATATTATATATTATATATATATATATATATATATATATATATATATATATATATATTATATATATATATATATATATATATATTATATATATATAATATGATATATATTGCCAGCCTCCCGAAAGCATCTGCATCTGTAACTATAGAACTATAAACACTACCCAGCGAAAAATAACATTATGATTTCAGCAAGCCAATTTCATCGATGAAACTTAAAAAAAATTATGTTTTTTTTCAGTTATTAAATAAACCTTAAATATAATTAATCTTAGGGCTGGCAGCGCACGCTCTCATCAAACCTTCCATTTCTGCATGAGTACGCGAACAAGGGTACCAAATATTGTTTTTTTTTATTATTGCTCTGGAGAAAATGTTAATTTTTCTTTATTTCCTTTTTAGGGGGTTCAAGCCGACGGAGGGGGACAGAGGGGGGACGAAATTCCCCCCGTCGTCCCACGAGCGAGAGACCCCGACTCTGTTCCATATTTTTAGTGATATACCCGTGGGATATCTTTAGTTAAAAAATCGACATTTGGCAACCTTTGAATTCCCTCGTAGCGATAGGAGATTCTTCCGTTACTCTCAAAAATTATCAATAATTACAAAGTTTTCCCCTTTTTAACAATTTTAAATTTTTCAAAAGCTTTTTTTTATTTAATTTCATGGATTAAAATGTCTCCGCTGATTAATAAAATTTTATTATACTTTCCTGTAGCTATTATGTTTTTTGTACATAACATCGTTGCTTTTCGGGAGGCTTGACCATATATATATATATACTATATTATGATAGATATATATATATATTTAATATATATAGTATATATATATATATATATAATATATTCTCATCTACACCATCTCTAAGATTAGGACTGGTCCGGCCGGGCCTGGGGGGTTATCCACAAGATTGGGGGGGGGGGGCCAGGGGGGGGGGGGGGGGCAATTTTCTTTTTCCCTTTTTCTGGGGGCCTTCGGGAAAAACCTTTTTTTTTTTTTTTTTTTTTCTTGATCCTGGAGCACTCTTAGAAAAACTCTTTCTCCGACACAAGGTTTTCGAGCTAGTCCTTGCAGTAATATACTATACTCAAGGTTTCAACCCTTTCAATGGAACTAGCATCTTCTTCTAAATCGTTCTTCCAGAGCTCTTCCTTGAAGATCGTGTTCTAGGTGTTTCTAGGTTTCTTCTTCTTCTTGCCGAATGCGTTAAATATACATTCTTCTTATAATACAATTCCTATCTATTGTTTTTAAACTTATTGCACTTAATTACTTTTCCAAATAACTAAATCAAAATTTTGCTTGCTCTTCCATTTATTTACTTTTATTTTGTCAAAAAGATATTCAAGGATAAAATTTTGTCACTTCCTCTGAGGTTAACTATAGATTTGAATTTTGCTTTAATTTAAAAATTATTGCCGATTTGTAATAGATGTTTATATTATTTCCTTTACATTACAGACTCTTAAGTTATAATATGTCCAATCTCTCATCACAAATAAGAAACTATTGTAGTTGTTGGTAGGCTTCTATTGCTTTCTTCCAGTTTTTCTTCTGCCTCTCGCTCTTCTCTTTTTTTAATGTCTAACGAAGACAACAGTCAGATCATATATATAGTAGTATATATATATATTATAATATATATTATATAATTATATAATATATATATTAATATATATATATATACTATATTTATATATATAAAATATATACTACTATATATAGATATATATATATCATATATATATATATATATATATATATATAAGATTAATTTGCTTTTGAGGAAAGTGTTTAATCGCTTGAAAAGATTAGTTTTAAAATGAAGAGAATAGTTAAATAGGAAACGAATGATAAGTGAAGGCAACACGAAAGACAAACAGAGAAATGCTGCTATTATCACGACCAGATTTAATTAAATTCAAACCAAAAGGAAATACAAATGGGAAGACAAAGACAAGATTTTGTTTTTGAGATTGAAGAAGTTAAGTTTATGTTTTAATTTGAAACTTTGTAATTTTATCAAATTAATATTTAGACTCTTTTTATTAAATCTTCCTAAAAACATTAGTCATAATGGAAGCTCCCATCGGCAAAACTTTTATTCAAATATAGAGAAAGTTATTTTTAAATCAAGTATGGTGTGTATCGGAAAACTAAACAGGAAAAGTATCGGTTTTCAATTATAATAATATATATATCATATATATATATATATAATAAGTATATATATATATATATATATATATATAATATATATTATATATATATCATATATATATATAATATATATATATATATATATTATTTATATACAGGTCATTGCTATCAGTGACTGATTTAGATTTCTAGAAGCTGTTTAAACTAGCAATATCAAATCAGAATTTACATATGAGAATTTTCAAAAAATTCAAAATGCAGTAAAAGAGTAAAGAAAATCTTCCACTGCAATGTAATTTTGGTAGAATTTAACCTCCATTGTACTATTTCTTTGGACACAATATATCGCAGTGCACACATATATGCTACTTGATATGACGCTACATCAAGGGACTTTAGCATTTACAGTTCCAAAAAAACATTGGCATTAAAATTGACAGAAGTAGACAGTGTTTAAAAAACATTCTTGAGATACATCACATGTATTTACATTTGTCTTCTATAAGCGCGATTGGACTATTTAAAGCTTTGTGAATGGATTTATTGTTCTTGTTGTTGCTTTATCAAAATAGAACAATTTACATTAGGAGAAGAAGAAGAAGAAAAAAGAACAAAAAGAAGAAAAACAAAGAAAAAATAAAAAAAAAGAAAGAAAGCAGAAGAAAAAACAAAATAAAGAGAAGAAGAGAAAAAAGAAGAACAAGTTGAGCATCAAGAGATGAATAGAAGAAGAAGAAGAGAAGAAAGAAGAAGAAGAAGAAGAAAGAAGACGAAGAAGAAGAAGAAGAAGAAGAAGAAGAAGACCGATTAACCAAAGACTTTACAGTTCACTCAAGGCTAGTCTGTTTCCTCTACCCGTATTTATTATTGGATTTGCATACATACTTTTGATGGCAAAATCTGTTATGTATTTTATTGAAAAAGTTATATATTTTACTATTTCAATGAACAATGAGGTTTGCTCACTTAAAGCAGATTGCTTTCTAAGCAAATAAACATCATATACTCTGAAAGATTTTTGTTGTTTATTATGTGTTGGAATATGTCCAATTGATCAATGTGACAATGAGTTGCTCACTCCAGACAGTTTCTGTTTCTAAAACAAACATCATAGAGCTACAAGTGGGTGAAATTATGTTTTTGGATTATTTTTCCACTCAGTGTGATCGATTAGAGTCACCGTCTTAGAACAGATACGTTCTATGCCGTAAACATCAAGCTATTTATTACAGGTTAATTAATACAGTTCTGAGTTTGCTCACTCAGAACAGAAATATTTCTAAGCATCAAACATCATAGTTGCTACAAGCACAGGGATGCATTTTGGTGATTTTTTTGATTTTTTAAAAAAAATCCAATAAATAGTTTTTTTTGATTTTTTTGATATTTTTGATTGTTTGGATTCTTAACGTCACGCGAAATAAATTTGTAAACAAACTTATATCGCGTGACCTTACGAATCTGAAAAAATAGAAAAAAATAAGAAAAAATCAAAAATCTGTCAAATTTGATTTTTTTTAAAAAAAATTCAAAAAATCACCAAAAATTGCCAGTCCTGGATTATAGGCAGAAATTTATTTTTGGATTATTTTTCCTACTCAGTGTGATCCGATTAGCATCACCATCTGTAGAACAATGTTGTTCTAAGCGGTGACATCAAAACGGTTCATATAAGTTCAAGAGCCCAAATTCTTTTAAGATGTACTTCTAACATTTACCAAATGATTCTCAATTAATTTGTTTGAGGTTTAGCTTATCTAGGTCACGATGACCACGTCAAATTTATCGTTTTATTAAATAAAAATCGAGATTGAATTGAAGTTTCAAAAGACCAATTTTCCTTAAAGTATTGATCCAAACTTCCTCTGTGAGATGAATCCGATGTTGCCCGCTGTTCACTATTTAATAGAGAGCACTATTCCACTTCTTCAGTAACAATCGTAAGTTGAAGAAAATTCTTAGATATTGGTTTGAATCTCGTTTATGAAAAAAGTTTATGCCATTACTCCGTGATACATCATAAATCAGTATCTAAAGAATGTCTGCACGATATTGTCAAAATTTATTTAGTATTTTGAAACTTACAGTAATTTTCTTCTCAATCTTCTTGTCTCTAAAGAATATACTATCTAATACCAGTAAGTCTGTTGCTCTTCGTATGGACTTACTCTCAATGTCTGTATAATTTGATTCCCATCTTGAATTCTTTTCAATTTTTCTAAGTCTTTTTTGACGGTACCGACCCAATAAACGTCATCTGCTTATCCAGGATGATGTCAACTAATGTTTATAGGTAGGAACTATTATACTTTTTAGATATTATATTATAAGTTGTCTGGCATAAACGCCTGAACTTTTATTTGCTTTCTTCAACAGCTCGCACATTGTATGTCGCAAATTTTAAATCCTTTATTAATTAATACCCCTAGATCCTTTTCCTCCCTGACAACTCTTGATAACTTTGAGTCATCTTATTTTGTAAGCTATTCTGTGTTCCTATTCCAAAAAATGTATAACCTTACACTTAGGCGGTATTAAATTTCAGTTTCCACGTTTCTTGAACCAATTTATAATCATTCAGAATTCCTTTCTCACAAATTATTGCCGATTCCAAGTTTCGTGCTTGTCATCGGAAATTTCAGAGATATGCTTTAAATATCACCACTCTATATCACTTTACAAATTATAACAAACAGTTTTGGACCCAGGAACAGGATCCTTGGGCGTACACACTGAAAAACATCGCCCATTCTGAGCACTCACATTGACAACACACTCCGTTGCTCGTCGATCAACTTAACCAATTTTTAAATCCAATTTAAAGCCTGTCCTCGGAATTACCGTGAGCTCAGCTTTCCAATATCTTTGACGAGGACGGTATGATATGCCTTTTTGAAAATCTAACACGAAATTACAATCAAAAGATTGTAATTAATCTACAGTTCGTTAATGAAACCACATACAAAAATTCTAGTAAATTGTTAAGCATGACTCAATTCTCTAAAACCCCGTTGGGAATTTTGCAGGAAATCAGAACTCTCAGATGTCTCAACCTAATCTATTAGTTCAGCTATGCTTCAAAAATTTGCCAACTTAGAAGTTAGCTAATTGGTCTGTAATTATTCAGCAGCTTTCTTTATATAAAAGATCTCCTTTTTTGAAAATAGAAGTTACTATTTTCAAGTTTGAAATTATGCGGTACTAACATTTCTTGTAAAGACTTATTAAAAAACATTGGCAGAGTTTTTGACAAATTTACAATCTTATTCAAATCGCTCTGGATGCATCGGATAAAATCCATCTGGTCCAGGTGATTTATTTATTAATAGCTTATTAATTATTTAAAGCAACGTTCCTCTTTCAAAAATTTTCAATGTATCTAAATTACTATCTGCATCGAAACAATATCCTACGTCTTCATGTAGGAACATTATTACAATTTTCTTCGTAAAATACTGAGAGAAAAAAATTATTTAAAATGTTTGGCCACTTCTAATGTCTTTTAGGTTTCCGTTATTGTTCAATAGTGGTCCAATTGATTATAAATGGAAACTTTTATTATTGGACGTAATTGTAACTTTTTAGGATTAATTTTACTCTCCCGGGCAATATTAATTTCATAGTTTCTTTGGCCCTTTTCTGTTTTAGCCAATGGTCAGTTTTGAATTTTTTTTTGTTTTTTTTAATATATTGCGTACTAAATGATACCAACATGAATTTCATTCGGTAACGAGACAGATTCAAAAGTTCGAAGTATTTTTAAATAATTTTTTAAAAATCACATTTATGTTAAATATTGTTTTAAAAAATGAAATATCTCGAAAAGTACGACACTTACAGAAAAACCAATACATATTTGGAATCAGCGTATAAAGCTATTACAAAAATGTAAAAAAACAACATTTTTTTTAGTAAATTAAATATCTCAAAAAGTACGACATTTACAGAAAAACCAATTGCATATTTGGAATCAGCGTATAAAGCTTATTACAAATTATTGTTGTAAAAATAAATAACAAAAATAAAAAAAATAAAAGAAAAAAATTAGAAAATAGAACCCGACGGGGGACAGAGGGGGCACGTTTTCCCATACCCCGTAGGGGAGGGCGGAGGAACCCCGCGACCCCAAATTACAAAAGAAGCGGGGGCCGAGGACCCTTCCCCGAGGGGGAAAACTAGTTCCTACCCTTCGTTCCCACCGAAGGCCGAGAGACCCCGACTCCCTGCCATTTTGCGGTTTACCTGGATATCCTTTAGTTAAAAAAAAGGAAAAAAATTAAATACGGATCCGTAAACGTGAACTGTCTATACATTTTTTTAATAATGTCGTTAACCACTGAAATTTCATCTGTTGGTATCATATAGTAGCAATATATTAAAAAAGAAAAACGAAAAATTTTGATACGCGAATTATCAATGAAAACGAAGGTCTCGGTGGTGTAGAGACATCCAAATTAGTCCTTTTTCAGTTTCGACGCAGAAACTCTGTAATTAATATTATTTATCTACCGAGGAGAAGACTTCCAAAGAATTTAAAGAATCTTAATTTCAATTGTTCCAACCATCTTGGTTTTAAAGTTTGGTAAAGTTCGTTCATTTTATTTGGAACACAATATCTTTTCTTTTCTTTAAATATTTGTAGAAACGTATCCCACATTATATTTGCATTGCCTGTTAAGATATTTTCATTTCAATCAATATATAGATAACTCTCTTAAAGACATTAAATTTGCGTCTTAAAAATGAGGAATTTTTCAACGTAATTGCTAGTATTTTGATTTCAGGTTAATGGAAATTAATTATATTATGACACTTTTACCCAATAGGTTTCTATAACCTCAAAACATTCTTACAAAGTCAACTCGACTCACTCATTAAGTATGTCTACATATGTTCCTGCTTGTTGGGCAATCAATTATTTGAAAAAGGAAATAAAATGCTTAGAGAAAGCGACGCAAGAAAAAAAAAAAAAGGAAATTATCTCCTAAGAACTTTAGTAATCTATTTCCTCTCGGGGTCTGCATCAAGTTCAAATTATATCGTAACCCTTCTGAAATTTGCTTTAACTTCGGGTATACAAGTTAAAATCCTATGCCGATGTGAGGCGTGGAACGATAAAATTTATTAAATTCAAATTTATTTTCCAAAATTTTCTATTTTAATTCCAATGATATCAATTTCATAAATATCAGCTAGTTCTAGCTGAGAGTCTTGATATATATCCCTTTAATATTAAATTCATAACTTTCGTTAAACTTCCCTATTATTGTTTTTATCTTTGAAAAATAACTTAAATTAATTTGAAATTCTGAAATAAAAGAAGAAGAAGAAGAAGAAGAAGAAGAAGAAGAAGAAGAAGAAGAAGAAGAAGAAGAAGAAGAAGAAGAAGAAAAGAAGAAGAAGAGAGGTTACTGGTATGAATGAAAAAAATGAGAGAGAGAGAGAGAGAGAGAGAGAGAGAGAGAGAGAGAGAGAGAGAGAGAGAGAGAAGAGAGAGAGAGAGAGAGAGAGAGAGAGAGAGAGAGAGAGAGAGAATTATCGAAAATACCAAGTTATATGAGCTATTGTTAACTACGAATCATGCTACTTTCTTTCAAATCTCGTATAAAAAAAATTAAGTATTGGAAGATATTTAGAAATTTTAAGTTTAAATAATAGCGGTAAAAAAAATAGTTAACGCTTTTAGTTTCATGTACAGAAATACTTTATAAGATAAGTCAATTTTATTTAAAATCTAAAACATCAGCAGCAAAAAACAAAAAAAAAAAAAATAAAAAAACAAATAAAACAAAAAACAAACGAAGATTGTTGAAATGATTTCTTTTAAATGTAAAGGAAGTATATTTTCGCAATGAAACTAAAGGAAATATAGTCGGTCACTGAATACAAAATTAAAAACTCAAGACATTTAATATGTAGAAACATTTTCCAGATATTTCTATATTCTAAAGAAATTGAGAATGACGAGGAAAGTAGATGTACTTGCGAGTATTTATAAAAATTGGGTTCAAATCCCCAGTTTCAAAAGATTTTGAAAATTATCTAAATTCATCAAAAACAAACAATAATATACTATATATATAGTATATATATATATATATATATATATATATATATATATATTATATATAATATTTATATAATATATATACTATAACAACGACACCAGTACAAAACTGAACGATGATTACGCTAATAGATAGAAACTCAGTAAGTAAGAAGCAGATGGAAACCAAATTTTGTTGTATTCCGAGTTAAGCATAAAGAGGTTTTAAATTATCTCCCAACCAACATGCCACATATTTATATAACTACTAGGGCACAAACCACCTATATACAAAAAGGGCAAAATTATACCTTCATTTGTATAGAAAAGTTACCCAGCTGATCTATAGATGTCGAACAATATTAAATAAAATAGTAATCAAATACTATCAATATAATACACAAACGCACCCAATATAAACAATAATATACATATCATAATAACGCTACAGATACCTATTATACTAGACATATAAACTCTATATACTAATATACACAATAATACCGTATGCACAAATACTCAATACATACTAACACTATAAGATAAACAATCTATACTATAGACTAACCCACTTACAAACAACTAACTATATTATACCAATACCCACCACACGAAACATATATATTTATAGCTATATAACAATATTACTATTACATAATCATATATACTCTCATTATATAATATCTATATATATATATATATATATATATATATATCTACGTCATAACACCAAATATTCATAAATAGAATATCTACTCACTAAACTAGGCAACCAATACCCTCATACCACCTCCCCCTCACTTACTAGTAATACTATATAACAATAGACACAAGCCCAGAAACACACTTAGAAGGACCTGTACTGTTACTTAAATGATGACACACCGGGACCAACAAATATAAAAGAGAGAGTCATCTCCTAGTATTTTGTATCGAAGAAGTCGGCTGTTTTTCCCACGAGGAATCGGAATCCGGACAAGCGAAATACCACTACGACACCCTCTAACACGCGCTCACATTCCAGAACCGAACCTGCTCTCCAGGTGACTCAAAATAATCGCACAAATACCTATTCTATCGCATCCATTTATGAATACTTAACAAAAGCAAATACTTCTCAAAAGCTGCTAGCAGTAGTTACATTCATCTCACATTTCCAGTCTTCGGCCCATCCAACTCTCTATCCTAATTAAATACACAACTCAGAACGCTGAGACGCAACGACTCGTTTACTACGAGACATCAAAGATATCCTGTTATGGATTTTTCCAAATTTTGATGCGATTTAGAATCTGTCTCCTCAGTCTATTCTCTCGTTATAATTCGCCATCATAATAGGCAAAGACAAGCCTTTTGATAATTATACACCCGTGAACTCGTAAATCGTGGCACGTGCAAAATATTTGCCTCTCGCATAGCGCTATCCCCTGTAATAATCGGAAGCTATTGAATATAAATTGCTATCCTTCAGAGTTTCACCTTCTTCACAGCTATCTCACAGCATCTCAAAATAAGTGATAGTCTTCCCAAACACCTGTTATGCCAGGCATTCAATTTCCTGCTAATCACAATTCATGTTATAGTAAGGATCCGCACCCTAATAATTGGCCCTGCCAGGAGTTCACAAAGCACGCGCTTCCAGGAAATATATCACTTGCTTTTCGTACACTCTTTGACACTAGTTCTCAAAGATGCCATATTTGAACAAAGAGACGGTGAACAAAAAATTTACTATTCATATGCAAACAAATCGATAGGCTCATTTTAATCACTCAGCCTCAAGGTTAATATGCCATGTAATGAAGAATTTCAAACTAGATTTATTTACCCAGCACAGATTTATTCCCTCATGATGTACAACCAGAAACTGTAATAGCCAGTATCATATTGCAGTGCATCATTCAAACACCTTACATGCTTTAAGAACAACAACGGAAACGTTCTCCACGAAACAAATGCACACACGATACTTAAAAAAATTTTGTTCGATTGTAAACAAATTCATTGCAGCCACAAGAAATCAATGGCATCCAATAATCCCCAAATATAGCAAAATCGATATTCGCCAAAGAATATATTATCTCTCGAAACAACGAATACCGACAAAAAAGCGACTATTTGAAGGACTTAGGTCCTATAGTACTCAGCATCGGAAATACACAGTAAAAAATAGTTCAGGCATTTACCCTTATACTATAAAGAATCTTGTAGCTTGCTACCTATCTTGATCCCCGCTTTAAAATTACATTCCTTGCAGCATAACCACCACTATACACAAATAACAAAAGCTACAGAAAGAATAATTCCTTAAGCAAAACAATCGGATGTACCCGAACATAATATATGTTGTATAAGGAAAGTAAACCAGTTCGCACTACTTTAAACAACATTCTTCAGATTCTTATAAACAACCTTTACTCAACGGCAAGCCAACGATTAGGGACACGCAAAAAGATAAAATACCTGAGATAATAAGTTACTCTTAACCTTCAGTCTCTCTGAAAGCTGGTTCTTTCCTCGACCCTCTCCAAGAGCAAAACAGACTGTAAAACAGAGCAAACGATAAAACTTAAACATTACTAAGAAGAAAGCACATTACACATATATACGTTAAACAAAAACGTGACAACTCATGTCGACAACCCCTCAGACCAAATAAATCGCCAAATATAAACAAATCATGAAAACAAGCACCATAAATTAAAATACTCACGAACGATCTTCCCTACCCCACATATCGACAGTGGTACACTCGAATAAAGAATACCCTCCTCTACACCAGGGCTACACATAACATCTCCGAGGCATTTGGCTGCTCCCTTCGCTCAGCGCAAAAAATATTTAAGTCGCCCCCTTTTCCGTGGAAAGTGAAAAAGACTCTTCAGAATTGGGGGATCAATTTATTCTCCTGAAAAAATCGGATGCCTCGGAAACGGGAGAAATGTTAATGTATTTGCACTACAATTTAAGAGTCAAGCTTTGACTACAAATAATAATGATTATTTTGCTTCACAATCTTACTTTTAGAAATTTAAAAAGAAAATTTTTTTAAAACAAAAAATGGACTTAATTGTTCATATTGTAAGATTTTTAATTATTGCTATTATTTTTCAGTGGTTAATAAATAAAAGGTAATTAACTAATTTTTTCTCAAGCAAAATAAAAAAATATATAAGAGATTCTATAACAATATTTATAAGGTTGTTAAATATCTAAATTAGTTGATTTACCAATATAGCATAATATATATCATATATATATAATATATATATATATATATATATATATATATTATATATATATATATATATATATATATATATTATAATTATAATATAATATATTTATATAATATTATATATATATTATATTATTATATATATATATATATATAATATATAAGTAAAACTTTTCAAATACCTCAATTTGAATTTAATAAGCATACCCATACTACAATCATATACCTTATAACTATATAATCAATATATACTATATTATATATATATACTACTATATACTCTATATTCACTATATACTACATAACAACCTAATATATATAACGAATCGGAATCGAATCGAATCAGAATCGCACTTTTGACTGGAATACTCGTATCGGAATCGGCATCGGCTGGAACTTTTGGAATCGTTCATCACAAACTCAACCAATCCCCAAAATACTACTGCACCTACTATACTATATATATATATTATATATATCCCTCCACTGTACTATATATATATTATATTATATATATAATATATATATAATTATATATAATATATATATATATTATATATACATAACTAATAATATATATATATATATATATATTAGATATAATATATAGAGAGAGAGAGAGAGAGAGAGAGAGAGAGAGAGAGAGAGAGAGAGAGATAGGACAGGTTTTAAAATGTTCTTAAAATATTTCTTTGCAGAAAAATATACTCGCCTAAAAACCGGTTTTCAAAATTTTATAAAAACATTATTTCTAGTGAGAATTTGATGAAAGAAACACCGTAAGGAAAAACTTACTCAATCATTTCCAAATTCTGAAGCAAAAAAAATAACTTTAAAAATCTGTCCAAATAGAAAAAATTATTCCTATTTTCAATTTTTGAAGGAAAAAATCATTTAAGACTAAAAAAATTTTTTCCTCCGATCATGATGATGAATCATACACCAAAACACAGATCGAGCTCAATCAACCCTTCTAAATCTGCTGCTGTAAAAATCAAAATAATTTCAAAAAAAAGGTAAATAAAAAAATTATAGAAAAAATTTTCTGAAAAAAATAATAATGAAAAAACTAAAAAAAAAAATTATTTTTTCCCCAATATTTAAAGCTGAAATTTAATAATATATAATATATATATTATAGATATATAATTATTATATTATATATTATATAATATATATATATATTATACTATAGTTATATATATATAAATATAAAATATATATTATAATAAATATATATATATATATATAATATATATACTATATTCCTCTTATTTCCAGATTGGGGGTAAGGTACGTACTACGTCGCATACACCGGAACAGAATAGTAGAAGAACTTGACGCATGTCGAAAAGGGAATGGGTAAAACGGGGGGGGGGGGCTTTTACGTCCCCTTTAACTCTCAGTGGGAAATCGTTCGCAGTTGAATAATCCACCCTGAGGCTTCACGAGACCGCGACGAACCCTCGCTGTGGTATTTACTCCTGTTATGCGCTTTTCTTCTCGCCTCTACCAAACTTACATTCCTCTCCTCCAGGTATTCCTTTACTGACTCAGTCCACTTTTTCTTCGGTCTCCCAGCGGTCGATTCTCAGCACACTCACCACTATACGTCCGCTTAACCAGCCAACTATCATCCATCATTTCCATATGACCAAACCATCTCAATGTATTCTCGTTTATTCTTTCATATAGGCCCTTCTTCACACCACACAACTATATATATATATATATATATATATCATATATAATATATATATATATATATATATATATTTATATATAATTATATATATATATATATATATATAATATAATTAATATAGACATATAATAAAATAAATAACATATATATATATATATATTAAATATATTATATATATATATTCAGAGAGAGATCAGTGAAGCTTTTAATATAAATTAGTATTTTTAGAGGGTGATGACGTCTTACTGTCGTAAGAAAAACAACTAATTACGTTAGCATTTCTCTAAGGTTCGTTTCTTTTTATTCTCTATTTGGAAATGCGGGTCACACTTGGCTTCTCTCAACCTCTCACCTCTTAGTTCTTTCATTATTCTTATTTTTAATATATATATATTATATAATATATATATATATATAGCTATAGTATAACTATAGTATATATATATAGTATATATATATAAATATATATATATATATATATATAATATACTATATAATATATTATGAAACTTACAAGCACCCGGCATAATATCTCGAAACTACGCATAGATACAAGAAAAATAATAACGAATATTTGGAATAGCGTGATGAATTTGTCAGTGCAGAAATGGGAAAAAAAAATATTTTCTTTATTTTTTTTATACTCGCAAACTACGAATTTTATGACCCTCCCGATCAGGTTTGAATCAGAGTATGAACGTTTGTATGAAAATCGGAACCTTTTACTTTATTGCTTCTATTTTATTTTTTTTACTAGCTAAAAGGAAATACACACGGGTAAACCGCAAGATACTGCTCGAACCTTCTAAAAAAAAAAAAAAAAATTCCACTTATCCAGTTATACAAATTTCATACGCTGTTCC